>LUGF01054901.1:151436-188324 GCA_001625245.1 Calycopis cecrops | reverse complement strand
CAAGAGGCACAAGATGGAAGGGCTTCGTCATCCGCTGAGGCGCAACTGACCGTGACAGATGATCAGGTGAAGAATGAAGAAAGAAGAGTCCATAGGTCCCTATTTCCCTACGGGCAGGAACCCCACTACGGGGACTCGGAGGTGAAAGGAAGAAAAGGGTAAGGGAGGCAAAAAGGTGATAGGTGTGTTGTGTGGTGTGTAGTGGAGGGGTAAGAGAAAAGGGGGCAACGTATTTATATAGCCTCTATGCGGATGTATATATGTATCCACATGAAAATGGCTCCGACTGATCAATTTGCCCTTAAAATGTCCCCCACTAATACGTTCATTTTACTGTACTCGCTAGATTACTCGTAGGCGTCGACATAATTAGTTAATTATTTTTAATATAAAAGAGTTACATGCTTTCTTTTACATATATTTCGTCTCTCTCCCTCACTCGTGACGTCATCTGTGCCATATACAAGAAAATAGACACAGGCCGCAAAACCCTTCATTCCAATAAGCCATCTAACGCTTTGAAATTCCACCCGCGTCTCGTATAAGGAATTTTTGCGATACCCATCCTAGTTTTTATCACATAAAAATTTAATAAATACCCCATCGGAAATAACTTCTAATGCGCAGGGTTAGGTATATCGAATTCTCATCGCAGATTTTTATATAAAACGAGTGTATGTGTGTGCTGTGTGCGTGTGTGTGTGGGTGTGTGAGTGTATGTGTGTGTATGAGTGTATATGTGTGTGTGTGTATAGGTACGTATGTAGGTACATAGTTTTATTTCATTAGTTCAGTAGATAATTGTATGACGGAACCTTATTTTTTTAATTTAAATAGATATAAGTTTTCGGAATTTTTATTATGTGCTTTTTTTCTGCACAGCTACGTCTGCTCTTCCAAACGAGACCATGACCTTTTTTGTGTAGCTATCGCCCCTCAAGTTATCGTACCACACGTGAACAGAAATCGTTCTACGCTATGTATAAAACTCAAACGTGACATAGCCATCTATAAACGCACAGCCCAAACCACTGGACGGATCAAGCTGAAATTTGGCATCCAGGTAGATGTTGCGACGTAGGCATCCGCTAAGAAAGGATTTTTAGAAATTCAACCCCTAAGGGAGTGATATAGGGTGTTGAAGTTGATATGGATTTCACGGTTGAAACCGCGGGGCACATCTAGTATGATATAAGGTAGTGTCATTGTCATTTCTGACAACCAGTTGTCATAAATATGAAACATTCTTGTCTCTTATCTGTCGGATGAGGGCGTCGATGTTCGCGTGACGTAAAAATTCACTCGTGTAACACAAAGTACGCCAAACATAAACTGATATTTTTCTCCAATAATATATAGACTCGATTAGTGAATCGATTACTAATGTATGAAATGAGATATGTACCCTCAAGAACGTAACATAAATTATGTTCCCATAAGGTTGTTAAGGAGGATTTGCTTTTAGAAAGGCACCAGGTAGAATTGGACATTCATGCAGTACCCAGTCTGGCAAACTACTGGTAGAAGAGGTGTCTTAGCCACTAGCGCCACTTCTTGAACTCCTAACATTATATTTATAAAGATTATATTTTATACATAAACTAGCTGTGCCCCGCGGTTTCACCCGCGTTAAATTTCTAAGAAATCCATGTAAACTTCAACACACTATTTCACTCCCTTAGGGGTTGCTTTTCTAAAAATCCTTTCTTAGCGGATATCTACGTCATAACGTGTCGTTCGGTCCAGTGGTCAGTCAGTCAGAGTTTTATAATATACCTATATAGATAAATAAAGAGTAATCTTCGTGCTATGGAGTACACTCCGAAATGTTATTTATTTATTCAAGCGAATCCATGTTAGCTCCATTACAAATCCCCTATCCATTACGCCAGTTGATCACATCAAAGTATATATCGAGAAAGTTTAATTATTCGTGCACCGGTGCATACTGCGGGTGTCTTCAACTTGCGCCGTAACTGACTGCCTCCCACTTAACTATTGCATATAATACCAGTTTGCCGATACTTGTAAGATTTACATGTACGTAATAGTTATTATGGGCACATTTTTATTATCCATTTATTAGCAAGTTTAGATATGTATTCTAATATCCATGAAAAGAGATCTTGTCGTATCCCGAAAAATACGTTAAACTTTATTCGCATTTTTTCGCACACAAGATCGCTTGACGGCGTCGATATATAAAATTCTCGTGTCACAATGTTAGTTACCATACTCCTCAGAAACGGCTAGACGGATTCTTTTGTGTACCGAGGTCTGAGGATCGACCAACATCTATTTTTCATCTCGATATTTCCACGGAAAATTCCTCACTAAACCGCGGAGAACAGTTAGTTAATGTATATAAATTACGTTTTTTTTTGTTTGTTATGGCCTCCTAAGCTACTGAATCCATTTTAATACAAAAATTACACGTATAACTAACTGTGTCCAACTTAAAGTAACCCGTGGCCCGGCCAGCTCGCTCACATGATATCGCCTTAAAAGTGACGGCTGTTCTGTCGAGTTTCGTGCAGATGCCAGTCTCCTTTGGCCCATTTGGGTGATCCAGTGTAGGAGAAAAATCATCTGTTCGCTCTCGTTTTCCCCTTACATTATAAAAAAACTTAGCTAACGACTTATTAGTAACGTTGATAGTAGGACCCTGCCTAATATTGCTTCGCGTAGAAAATTATTGCGAAAATTAATGGAAATAAAATCCATTTTAAGTTCGATATGTCGCATATTTGTGCAAAATTTCATTTAAATATGTCACGAAATTTCGCAGATTCTGGACAAACAACGTGATACAAAATTTTTAATATTAAAGAAGTATAAAAAACAAGGTTCCAAAAAAGGACAGGAACTAAAAAATACAATAATATCTTCGTGTGCCAAAACTACATTTCAAACGCCGCAAGCTTTTCTCTACCTTTTTTTATTAGTTTCCATATCTATCTTGCGTTTCATAGTACAATATGCAAACAAAAAATATGAGGCTCACAAATGAACGATTTTTTTGCTCTATGCAGAGCGGTCCGATATTCATGATTTAGTTTTTATGAAAGGAAGAAAAATTACTCTTATGTCGATTACATTTTTTATAGTTTAGAGCGTGATCTAGGTGTCGGAGCTGTTTTCGGAACTACCGACATTGTTAAGCATAGAGGTTATTCAGAAGTTTTGCCCTCCTTGATCCTTCCCCTCCATTAATAACCGGCTGCGTTGTAGCGCAGCACTACCTCTAGCTATACAGATTAGATAAAAAAATTGGAAACTCTTATAAGACTATGTCTTTTGCATTTGATTTGTGCAAAATTCGCGGAGGGAGCTATATACAGCGCCATGATACATTTTCGCAGCCAGGAGCTCTGGCTGGGCACCTTAGATATGGATCCGATGTCGTTCGGGTGGCTCTAAGTGAAGGGACGACCTTTTAGGGATGAAGATCGGATCTTTTTCGGACTTGACAGTCGACAGTGTACTGTTGCTGAAAGACTCGTGACACTCCACTGGTAAGAGGTAGTGCCACACTGCATGCTTGCATGCAGTCGAATTGAGCCGGCACGACCGGGGAGGTGCCTCTCGCTTACACGAGGCTGGCGTAAAGTGACAGCTGTGTGCTGTCGCGTTTCGTGCGGTATGTAAGTAGCCGATGGCCCATGGAGGTGGGAGGAGAAAGGAAGGCAGCGCATCTGTATAGCCTCTATGCGGCTGTTTGTGGGCGTCGGTAGTCATGAAAATGGCTCCGGCTGCTCGTTTGCCCTCCTATATAAAAAAAAAACTCCAGCATGGCCGCCGAAGGCTTTCGCTGTGGTTATAGATTAATGTTTAACTGAGTCTACCTACACTAAAGTTTGTATTTAAGAAAGACAGCAACTCAAAAAATTTTATCGACATATTCTTGCACCATAAGATTGCAATATTAGGTACTTAGCTTTACTAAATAAATTATCGTGCAAAGACAGCGCGGTCTATTAGCGATATTGATAAAGACAAAAGGAGAATATTTAAAATAAATTATATAATACATCCAACAAGGATCATTACCACGTACCTAATTCTGATATTTTGTGAAACATAACATTAAATATTGGGAAATACGAGCAAAAATGATTTCATGCGACGTTTAAAAAAATGTATTCTTATTACCATCCCTTTTTGGATGCTTAACACAATTTACCTGGGTCCCTCGTCAATTTAATTCTCAGGGAGACGAAGAAACGCTTCTTTGATCTCCGAAGCGCCTATTACGCATTGCTCCATTGAGATCTTCTTAAACAAGCTAAACATAGCAACGCGAAAATATTATGTATATTTCGTGGAAATTCGCGTTTTCGTCGTTAATCGTTGAGTTTGCAAATATATAACTGCATGTTTGCTAGTTTGTATGTGTGTGAAAAACTAATGATTCTCTCGGGTAACATCCCGCTTATTCGGCTGATATTTTAGGATATAATTCCTGTATTTATTTTTCTGCTTATCTACGGTTGTATTTTTTTATGGCACAGGGAGTCAAACGCGACGTTCATAGACATCCGCGTAGAGGTTACACAGATGCGCTGCCCTCCTTTCTTCTCATACCTCCATGGTCAACCGGCTACTTACACACCGCACGAAACTCGACAGCACAGCTGTCACTTTACGCCCGTATCGTGTCAGCGAGAGGTACCTCCCGCATTGTGGCGGCCCGGCCGGCTGCATACAAGCATGTAGCTCTTCTATCTGAAACTATAACCGATTTTATTTACATGGCGTATCGTCCATAACCACAGGATCAAAAAATGGCTTATGCTATTCATATGAGAAAAAAATAATGAAAGTAATAAAGTTAATCATTGAATTGTTTATTTACATACCAAAATTAATTATTCAATCATAATAAAACTCACAGTAACGGCAATAATGACGATGGATAACCTGTCCATACTAATATTAAAAAGTCGCTTCTACTATACCGGCGTAAAGAGCTTAGCTGTCGCGTTTCATGCGGTGTATAAGTAGCTGGTGGCCCGTGGAGGGGGGAGAAGTAAGGAGTAGTCGGTACCCGGAAATTGGCTCCGACTGCTTGTTTGTTCTCTTGTACTAAAAACACGAGTTTATGAAAAAGCAAGAGTTATTCACAGGCAATTGTCGTTGTCTATCCAATATTTAGCAAGCCTAACCGCTTAATAATTATACCTGATTGCTTTCAAAACGTACTCACAAATGTGCACCAGGCACGACGCCGATGCAATCACTTTACAACGGCATTGTGTAAGCGGAAAGTACTCCCCTGTCGCGCCCGCTCAACGTTGTAACACTACCTTTTGCTTAATTAACACCTATTAATTGAAATATCCGGAATTCTCAGGATTGACTCGGAATACTTTTGAAGAATATTCCCAGCCCCAGCTAGAATTTTTCTTTATTAATTTCCAGGAAGCGTTTCTTTTAAGTATAATTTTACACATTTTTTTTATTTTTAACACAATTTCCGCATGATTTACCTTATACTTTGCAGTTATAAATATTTTATTAATAAACCTTTTAGACTTTTATCTGTAATATTTTCTTTTTATAAATAACATCATCGAATTTTCAGCACAGTAATATCCCGAAGTTAGTAAGGTGGGGCCGAGCTATAAGCGTGTAAGTTGAATTCGGGTAAATGTATATACAATATAATATTAATTTTTCAATTGGGATCGATTGTTTTTATGGTAAACTTTATTTATGAGACTAATAAGATGATGTGAGAGAGAAGTCAGATGTCTATGGCATCGGTAGTAGTCATCTATCTGCTCGTTTACACCCTCATACTATTAAAAGAAGATAAGCTTCCTTTTAAAACTTGCTAACGATGCCAGTTACTCGCACAGAGCCCCTTAGGCCTGATACAGTTTGTGTTCAGAAATATTTTAGTTTCGCGATTATATTAAATCCTATCTTTGTCAGAGTTAGAGAGTAAGTAGTATGTTGTAAATATTTTAACAATATCGCTATACACAATCTACAAAAATATAATATTTTTGATGTGCGTGTAGCATTTTTAGCAAGAGGTAGCGCCACGCTGTGTGCATGCAGCCGAATTGGGCCAGCACAACCGGGGAGGTACCTCTCGCTTACACGATACAGGCGTAAAGTGACTATTTTGTTGCAGCGTTTCATGTGTGCTGATGGCTAATGAAGATAGGAAGAGGAAGGAGGGCAACGCATGTGTATAACCTCTACGAGAAAGTATTTGGGAGTCAGTATTCGTGACAACTGCTCGTTTGCACTCTTACACTATAAAAAAATGAAATGTTCTTTAGAGGCAAGTAATAATATAATGAGCTCGAGTCACCAAAAGCGCAATATCTAGCAAATCAAACGCTTTTCTCGGCTGCGTTTACCGTTTTGGGATAGTTTGTTTTAAGATTTCACTTATATCGGCAGTCTTTATAAAATCCTGTTATTCTCATTTATGTGATTTCCATGCGACGCGAGGTTTAAAAAAAATGTATTCTTGTTGCCATCCCTTTTTGGATGCTTAACATAATTTACCTGGGTCCCTCGTCAATTTAATTTTCAGGGAGACGAAGAAACGCTTCTTTGATCGGTATAATATATAACCTACTACAGGTTACCGGGCTACAGATTAAATATAAATAAACATTTTAAGATCATCGTTGTAAGAAATATCTTTTTTACTTATAGAATTTAGATTATATTGGTGTTTTACCTAATCCCTACACTTTTGCGGAATTGACTTTTCTGCCGGTCCCGGGTTCGAATCCCGGGTCGGACCAAAAAAGTGTTATTTGGATTTTTCAATTTCTAATAACATCTGGAGGCCTGAATTCTCTCAGGTCGTGTCGGAATGCCATGCCATCGGGATATGAGAATGAAGGAATAGAACCTTACTTTGCCATCGTACTAGGCGTAATTTTACAAGAGGTCGCTGCTGACCGCCCTTTATCGGCATATCCTCTTCCGTCCACCTCGATAACCGATGACCTGGTAAACAACGGACTTTATATATATATATGTCACCGTAAGATTGTAAAAACCGTAAGATTACAAAATAACTCGGAAGATTGTAAACTATCGGAAAATTGTGAACTGTACAAATCATTTAACCGTAAGATTACAAAATAACTCGGAAAATTGTAAACTGTAAATTTTACAGTTTGCTCCGGGAAGATTATAAAGTAACGAAAAATAATGTGTTAAATTGTAAATGATTTGTACAGTTCACAATTTTCCGATAGTTTACAATCTTCCGAGTTATTTTGTAATCTTACGGTTTTTACAATCTTACGGTGACATATATAAGACTTGGGCAACAACTGGATGCGAGTATGACCCGCAGAGTTTGTTTCCCTTATTCTTCTGAGGATAGGGCTAGGATTAAACCGGTGGTAGATATAATCATTAATTTCAAAAAGTAATTGTTATGATTTTATTTCGAATAAAAACATTTTTATTTCATTTCATATCTTTTAACTGTGGCACTTAAGCAGGAGTTGGCCTTTATCCAGCTACAGACATTTTTGGCTAACAATAAATACATACATGTGTGTATTGTTGCTACAATAAACGCTACATAACGAAGGTATAGCTATAAAATCAGTTGGTGTTTTATATTGTAACTAGCTGTACCATGCGCGCGTTGCTACGCTACCGACAGATACGTCAGCATGGACTATCATAGCAATATATAAAATTCATTGGAAGGACAGTGGCGCTATCTGTCGAAAATTGGTAGTAGGTACCAACATAGAAGCCTTCGTGAGCGCATTCAGAACAACTTTACTAAAGATCATCACATTCTCAAAAGCTATAATTATGCCTTACGATTCTAGAAAGGACCTATAGACAAACATTCATTTTTATATACGAGTATATAGATAATATATTCTTGTCTATGACACAATAGAAATGCAGATACAAAAATTCTATCGGTCCAGGCGTTTAGTAGTTGACATACAGATAGCAGCGCCACCTATCGAATCCAATAGTATTTTTAAGCATCCAAAAAACCATCCAAATACCTATATAAAATTTTAACCCAATCGGTCGTTTAGAAGTTTACCCGTTTTCCCATGAGAATGAAGCATTTTCCTGTGGTAAAAAATAGCATTTGTTAATCTGTGATAATGTAGCATTCAAATGGTGAAATAATTTTTGAAATCGGTCCAGTACTTTCGGAGCCTATTCGTTACATACAAACACACGCACACACACACACACACACAAACAAATCTTTCCTCTTTATAATATTAGTAGGTATAGATAAATACGCTTACCAGAAATATTTAAGCCCACAATAAACTACAGTCATGAGGGCGTTTAAGGTGCTCAGAGCGTTTGTGGTTTCACACTATCGCAAGAGCAAAACTAATTTGCGGTGGTCTTTATTTATGCGCTTTTCTGCCAATTTATGTTTATGCTATCGGTTCATTAGCTCCCTCTAAGTTTCCGTAATGTCTTCTCCTTTAGAGGTCAGTTTATTTATGGCGGTCATAAATTATACCCATTGATATTTCGGTCCTGTATTTCCTGAGTTTGTATTTCGATACCGGAGGGGTTACAATCTTAATTGTTATTGTATATTGATTTTGCATTGAAGAATTGTTTGTTGGCCAATTTTATTATCAGTTTACGCCACGTTTATATTAGGAGATTGTTTGTACTTGTGGTGGTAGTATAGAGGGGCAAACGACCCATTCGAACCATTTTCATTACCCATAGACATCCGCATAGAGATTACAGAGATGCATTGTCCTCCTTCCTCTCGTGGAATTCTTGCGCCGTTATGGTGTAACTTGTAAGCGAGAGGTAGTAGTAGACCCTAGTCGTATGGCACAAATGGGGCACTACCAAAACTAAACGTGTTTGTGTACTTACGCAAGAAGCAATATTTACCTCGTAGGAGGATATCATAAATACCTCATATAAATAACTTATTCGCCATTGTCCGCGCGCGGTTTTCAAAAATATGTTTAAGGGTGTACTTAAAATATCTCGACAAGGTAGGGTAATACCCGTATTCTATGTACTTGGGCCAATGGTTTATCAATTAAAAAATAAAAAGAAAAGAGCTCTCATCTTAGAGGTCGACAACTGAAAAACCCCCGGTGTTGCAGATGTCTGTGGGCGTCGGAATCACCTTCATTATCGAATTATCGATATTATAATATTATATTAATATAAATTATCGAAAAAAACCTGGATGCTGCCTTGGACTACGGATTCATTTTGGATTGGAGATTCAATTACTGTGCCTATTAGCATCATTTAGATATTGACTGTACTTTTAGTAAGAGGTACCACTTGAATTGGGTGCGACCAGGGTGGTACCTCTCGCTTATATGATACCAGCGTAAAGTCGTAGCTGTGCTGTCGCGTTTCGTGCGCTGTGTAATTATCCAGTGGTCCATGGAGAGGTCAAGAGGAAGGAGCTCTAAAGCACTAAAACTAGCTGCGACTCGCTGTTTTACTTGCCTAATCGCGACAATATTCTTTGTTTAAGTCAAAGAGTATACAATTTATAATCCTTCCTCAAAGGATATCTGCCACTGAAATATTAAAAAAAACACTAGTCTGCGCGTTCGACCATAGAAACTTCAGCTTTACCTCTATGTATATAAAATTCTCGTGCCGCAATGTTAGTTACCATACTCCTGCCATACTCCTCCGAAATGTCTCGATTGATTCTCATGACATTTTGTGTGAATATCGGGTAGCTCTGAGAATCGGGCAACGTCTATTTTCATCTCGATATTTCCAAGCGATCGAATCTTACATGGATAAAACCGCGGAGCGCAGCTGGTCTTGTATATAAAATTCTCGTGTACTCCTCCGAAATGTCTCGACCGATTCTCATGACATTTTCTTTGCATATCGGGTGGGTCTGAGCACGGGGCAACATCCATTTTTACGGGATCGTAACTTGCGCGGGTGAAACCGCGGAGCGGAGTTAGTAACATAGGTTTATTTACAAGAGACATAAGCTCATAAGACAAAGTACTCGCGCTGAAACATAACACCATTGTTACGTCGTCACCGTTCCATTACCGACATGTAAGAACGGTTTTATCTCAAAACAAGATTCAAGTATGAAACAATGCATTCCAGTTTTGTATGGGCTCCGGTGCAACGTGAAATAGACCTTAATATCGAGTGATAACGCTGGAAATGGATTAGCGGTGCGTGATGTATGCGTTTCATTCACATTTCAAACGCCGATAGCATAGTTTAAAGTTACAGTGAGAGTTGACGACCAGCGAATGTAAAACCTATAAATATGTGTCGAGCCGGTCTTATCGACTAGTTGTTTATTGTACGTAGCAGTGCGATGCTGCGTTGCAGCGCAATTGGGCTTGGGGTAGGTATTTCTCGCTCACATAATACCGGCGTAAAGTGACAGCTTAGCTGTCGCGTTTCGTGCGGTGTGTGGGTGGGATGGGTGAAGGTCAACGCATCCGCGTATGTGGACGTTAAGAGGCGCCGGTAGTTCTCGGCTCCGATATCTCGTTTGTCTTCCTATAAAAAAAATAAATAAAAAAAGTTGTGTCGCGCGATTTCACTCGCGTTACTAACTTACTAGTATTCTTCATTGTGTTTTTGAGATGAATAGTATTTTTTACATTATTTCAAGTTTTTTTTTTTGATTCGATTTCTTTTAAATCAAAGGGACTAAATACCTCTCGCTTACTTGTTATCGCCTAGTAAAAGCTATTTTGTTGCGTACAGTACTTGACTTTTCGGTAGCCCATTACAAGAGAGTGAAGAAAGAGGGTAACACATTCACTTAACAATTATGGTATACAGGTGTGTGATGTGCCGAAACTCGAAAGTCACAAAAATATTCTGACTGCACATTTTCTATTATAAAGAAACCCATCGATAGAGTGACAGAATGAAAAATAATTTTTCAGATTTTTTCTCATCCTTTCTTAGAAATGTTAATATATATATGTATGTTGATCTATATGTTGATCATCATTTAAATAAACTACACTAATTATAAATGATAATATAAGATTAATAATATTTTTGCCGTCATTTAATAAGGTGTGAGTAAGTTGAAAGCATTTCTTGAAATAATTTGTTCAAAAACTAGTAACCTCTTTTCTAGAATCATACTTAACGTTAACAAAAAACACGAGGTAAAGGCAAAACATTAGACATAATATAAGCATAAAGTCATTCGAGCTAAGAAGAAAGAGCCCGAAGTGGTTTGTCTGGGAAATTGTCACTTTGCGGGGGAGCCGAGAGTTATTATGTGCAATTTTAGCCTTTATTGAGCAATATTTTGTATGGATATAGAACATTTTTCACTTGACGCGCAGAATTTCGCGCGCGCTCTTTGATAGCCTATCATAAAACAATTTTCATATGAGCAAAAAAAGTGAATTTTGCTTTTGATGAAAGGCGATTGGAAGTCCCAATGATCTAAGACGGGAGCCCGATTTGAGTATGCTTTGTGTTCTTACATTTTTGGTTCTTCACATTATGTAGTCACATATTAGTATCCAATATTGATTAACATCATTGTGCCGCAACCTGCCGGTGGCCCATTGAGGTGGGAGAGAAAGGAGGGCAGCGCATCCGCACAGCCTCTATGCGGATGTCTGTGGGCATCGTTAGTCGTGAAAGAGGCTCCGGCTGCTCGTTTGCCCTCCTATACCATAAAAAAAGAAAAATTCAATTTGTCGTCACTTTTTAAATATAGTTTCTATTGTGTCTACTGGAAAGAGCATCGAGCTCATAAAGATATTACTCGCGCTAACTGCGGTAGTCATGAAAATGGTTCTGACTGCTCATCGCCCCCCTATAACACAAAAAAATATCGATTGAATTTGATTTTTTCTCGCTGCGTTCACATTCTTACGTGAAATATTTTATAACGGTAATTAAAAAGCATCCTCAGCTTCCATACGTGTAGTTAGGTTCGTTAGAAGTAATTAATTAATTAGACCTAATAATACATAGGTATCATTTTTTCGAAAGCATTAAATTGATAGTGGAATTTTATATCGTCCGATATATAACGTTGATAAAAGCGCGAGGCACTAAATGAAACTATATATTATACTATACTGCCCCCGATAGTGGAAAAGACGCAACTAACAAAAAGGTAAAATGGAGAAAAAATGTTTGAATGTCAAAATCGGGAATTTCCTTGCTGTCTTTAAAATATAAATAAAATGAAACTTTTTTTTGGACAGAATGATGGCCAAAGTATTCATCTTTGATACCTCATATATAAAAAATATCTTTTTCTTTTAATTTAATTAGATTTTTAAGAAAAACCCTTTCTTCTTAGCAAAAAAAATCGTGTAAAATATGTTATGCTTAATTAAAAGGCCGCAAAAAACCATTTGCGTCTTTTCAATCTCGTATGATTGCTTATATGTAGATACTTTTCTTCTTAGCATCAAGATGATTTTGAAAGGGCGCTTGTTACAGATAATGATTTTTCTTCTTAGCATGCACGAAAACGCATACAACCAGTTCCGTCTAATTAACTTCTTATATGAAAGATGTGCCTTTTCAACTTCTGAACTTAAACAAGTATTATAAATGAAAATGGCGTTAATACGTAAATGTGCCTTTTCAGTTAAGTTTAAAGGAAATATGTCTTTTCATCTTCTGAGTAATAGATAGAAGTTCACAAATACGCCCTTTTTCGTTATGATAACTCTGTAACGGAGCGAGATATCGCAATATAAAAAATATTAGAAGATGCGCCTTTTTCTCTTCATTCCGGCAATATATATGACTCAATTTCGGAAAAAATGTTAGATGCGTCTTTTCAACTATCGGGGGCAGTATAAGAGCCTGCTGTAAATCAAAACTATTAAAAAAAAGGTTGCGAGAAGTATATGAAAATACTTTTTTCAAAGAAGTTTAATATCTTAATAATTAAGAAAAAATGTAAACAACCTTTGGACAGACCTGTCGTAATCTGCGTAACGTGTACGTTAGACGTGTGGTGTCACTAGTGCCCAACCTTTTTACTTTATTTTATTTAATAGTATAAGGGATAAAACGAGCAGTCGGAGCAATTTTCCTCACTACCGTCGCCCATAGACATCCACAAAGAGCTTACAGAGATGCGTTGCCCTACTTCTTCCCACCTCCACGGACCTCTCCAGAATATATTGTACATCAGCTGTATCTTTACAGGTTCTGCCCCCGACCTCTGGCCTCGTCGACTACGCTGTGAGCCTCCGCCCCGACTACCACAAAGCTGTTATCGACACTGTCACCTTTTATGGCTGGAAAACTGCCATCTACATCTACGACTCACATGATGGTAAGTGCTTTAAATAACTAGCTGCGCTCGACGACTCGCAATTCACTATGTATCGGAATTCACATTGTAAATACATATTTCTACCCAGTCATGATGGCTCATAGAGCTCTTCTAGCTCAAGACCCGTGTCGGCCACTTTTTACCTGCCGCGCGTGAGCTGCTTCCCTCCGTCAGAGGTGGGGAGAGGAGGAACCCCGCTGTCCTTCTGGCCAAGATAATAATAGCATATCCTATTAATCTTAATAATCCGGTTTGCCTCCTCCCAGACTAGCTGGGAAAGAAGGGAGGGTCTGCACCCCCATCGACCATACATACAGACGCTCGAGCTACCTTAGGGCACTCGCCTCTCATACAGATGAAGCTGGGCCTTCAGCCTGTTAGCGTAGAGTCTACCTAAAATAAAAAAAATACATATTTACTCTAATAGATAGGGCCATTGTTGCACATTCTTTCGCAAGC
Organism: Calycopis cecrops; assembly: GCA_001625245.1. NCBI lineage: Eukaryota > Metazoa > Arthropoda > Insecta > Lepidoptera > Lycaenidae > Calycopis > Calycopis cecrops. Next base: position 174,577 of record LUGF01054901.1, on the reverse strand, counting down.
ATCTACCAAATAGTATCATGTCCAAGAGTGATGGTAATGTTATCGCGATGTGTCTTGTTTGTGTGAAACTAGTGACCCATTGGGGTGGAGTAAGGGAGCCTAAGATATATGCATAAACATTAACCACGTGGTTAGTATTGGGCGATTGAAATCTTCCACGAAGGCACAATTCTCGTTTGGCCACACACACCATGACTTTCCATTTTCGAGGCTTTTCTATTAGTCACCGTTCCCGTAGTCGTATTCTGTGCAATCTCTAAGCTGAGTTTGATCTACTTTCCAGTGTCCAACATTTGTTGAACATGACAGTGGAATATTATAAAATCATAAGCTGATTTAATGCTGGAGACGGAAAGTGGTCATGCGAGCTCTGTAATATAATATAGCAACGCCATTGTTGGGACTCCTTTGTTTTGTCTCGACATGCACTTTGGGTATAAAGTAATGGTAACGATTGACCTGACACGTTATGATAACGTATTTAGGTTTATTAAATTTGTCTTAACAAGATCTGTAGGAGTTTTTGAAAATAGACTGTTTAATAGTTTTACAATTAATTAATAATTCAAGTTGTTTCAAAAAATATTTTTTGTTTTTATCTCTAGTTACATATAGGTACTTCTATATATTTTTTTAAAGTTACGATTTTATGTCAGATTAATTACAAGATTCGTGTAGTGTTTAATAACATAACCTAGATGTATTCACACTACCCACGCCCAGAGGCCAACCACGTTTTTCGCTTATTAAATTTACCTCTATTCCCAAATTATTAAGGTACAAATTTCAATCGTTTAGAAATCTCTCGTCGATGAGCGATAATGCCCGCAATGACGAAATATTATATACTCTCGATCGTGTCGAGCAAATTCAGCACATTGCATCCCATATAAGTAGTACGTACGTACCTTAAAATGTGTGGTTTGCTTTTAACATTTTCCGAAATTATTGCTACAATTTCGGCACTTCGCCGACGGCATCTCATGGAATAAAAAAATAATCTACAAATTTTTTAAACTAGATTGACAGAGATAATGTGGCTTAAACAATTTATGAGTATATGGCCGTTATAAGCAGTGGTAATTTATACCGGTAAGTAACTTACCCAATAACTAGCCAACTGACAAAGTAAATAAATAAAAAACTCAGTTTTCAAAAACATTTCGACATTGTTAATGCACTTCTTTTTAAGAAAACAAAAACTATAACAGGAGAAAACGCTCTTGCCCTTATTCTAAATTAAACAAAGTGAACAAGTACGTTTTAAGTATAGTAAGTCTCAAAAGTTTAAAAATATTAGCAAGAGACAGTACCTCTGCATTGCGGCGCTAGGACCTCCTATATATGTATGAAGACTGTATATGGAAGGTACTTACACTAACAGAGGCATGAAATAATGGAATACTTCTTGCACTGGTATTTCCGCTTTGAGCCAACACCTAAAAATGGCAATACCGAGATTAGCATTCACATATCATAGCGAATTCTATGCGAATATCTGGAAGCCATTTTGGCATTCTATACAATCAACTTACCACCAGCGATGGAGCAGGGTTGATGATGATGGAAATTTCATTCCCTCCTTTATCCTTTCTTTAGAATTATAATATTGAAAACAGAATGAAGACATTTAAACCGGATTAGTTTATTGCATTAATTCTGAGATTCTTAATTTTTAGTCCTCGTGATTTGAATAAATTTCCTTAGAATTTGTTAGGGGTAATGTAACTCTCAAGTTTCTTCAACTTTAATGGATTTGGCCTGGCACAATTCGACTTAATTTCTGGCATATTCTAAAACCCCTTGTGTATAGCGGTCTCAGAAGTTTGACGTTCATTTCATTTCGATTCCTGGCTTTGTTTTAATATATTGTGTCCATTTTTATTTCAGCACGTATTCTATTGATCTGTAATTGTGTTTATTCACTTAAATTCTTCTATTTGCTTCGTCATTTTCAATGTTCGAAAGATATATATTTTCTAGATTTTTTAATATTCGTAATATCTAGTTTTTTATATTTAAAGTTTGATAAAATGCAAAATAAAAATCTATTCAGCATTTTCTTTTATTAGTACTTAATTTTTTTTTTTGATATTTACTCGATCTATAACCTATTTAAAATATTTCTTTCTTTGTATGTGTTGCATTTTTCGTTTAATCTAGAACGTACATTTCTGATACTAGTTCTCTTTGGTTTCGTTTTTCCTTATATTTTTTAATATAAGTGGGCTCACTGGCAGAGCCTTTTTGTGAGTTTGTTATGCCGATGTCCTTCCCCCAATGGGCCCCTCTCCTTAGTTTACTAATAAAATTCGATATCCACGACCGAAATCGGGAACAAAAGTAATGAAACATATTTTATAGGAAACATTGTAACGGTTGCGAGGGGGTAAATACGAGCATACTTATAAATTCTACGCCCGTCCTCACGCAATATATAATAGTCACTCATATCCTACGTCAAGATGCTGCTACGAAAAGTGCTACCTTCTGACAAATTGTGCGAAATATAATCTAAATAGGGGAATAAGATTACAAGATGCGGCCTCGTGTGTACACTAGCTGTGCGGCGCGGTTTCACTCGTTAGCTCATCTCAAAGTTCCGTCTGGTTTGCATATTAGATAATGAATGGAATAAAATACAGCTCGAAATAGAATATTAGTATCTGGTTGTTAACTTATATCGTTATAAAATTACAGGTTATATATAATATGTATTTAAAGTCAGCGCCAAATTAAGCTCTGGTGGGCCCGGGGTCAGATGGCCTTGGATTTGAAAAAGGGGTCCTTTATAGGTGCAAAAAGGGCACATAGGGCTAGCCCTAAGCCCCCACCTAGATCCGTTGCTGTTTATAGTAGTAATAGTAATATATAGTAGTAAATTATACTACATTTCTGCTAACGTTATACATTTTGAAACAATAATTATTTACATTTTGATTTTACATTTTGATTACAATAATTACATTTTGATAAATATAAAGGAATCGATTAACATAATGTATTATTAGAGATTGATGCCGGAGCTGTAATTTAAGGCAATGTGTATCGTATCATCAGGTCTACAATCTCTGTTATTATTGTAATAACGTATTTATTTACTTCTAAATACTTATTATTAATAATATTAATTTATAATAATATCTGTGTACATTGTAGGTACACATCACACTACTTTAGCTTACCCCCGTGCTCGGTACCGTGAGGACTTGTGTTACTGTAGGTAATAGATAAAGAAAATATGTTTAACTAGGTGGTGCCTGCGACTTCGTTCACGTAGCGTAATATTATAATAGTAATATTATAATCAAAGTGATTTGTTATTATTTGCTTGCAGAGTGCCGAAATTTCGATTTTCCGTAGGAATGAGCGATTTTACCGCACTAAAAAGTCTTTTTGATATTAACCAGGCTTATTATCTATACCTACACCACTGAAAGTTTCATGTGAATCAGCCCAGTAGTTTCGGAGATTACCCCGGACAAACAGACAAACAAATAATTAAATAAATTGAAAAGTGTTCTAATACTATTTTAACATCGCCCCTAATCAGTTTTTCGTAAATATATTCAATGTACAGACACACGAATTTCACCGTTTTATTATATGTATATATATTTTATTAATTAAGAAATTTTATATGTATTTAAGATTATTTTGATTTGATTTGTGCTGTGCTGTGGTGCAGAGGCGTGTAAGTAGCCGGTAGTTCATAGAGGAAAGAGGAGGAAGGAGCAATGATTCAATGCATATGTGCAGGCCTTATGCGGATGTCTATGGGCGTCGGTGTCATGAAAATGACCCTGACAGTTCGTTTACCTTACTATACTATATATATATATATATATATATATATAGACCTATGTACCGATTGATGCGACTCTTATGGCTATTTTTTATGGTTTAGATGGGCAAACAAGCAGTCGGAGCCATTTTCATGACTACCGACGCCCATAGACATCCGCATAGCATAGCCGACCCAATTCAACTGCATGCAAGCATGCAGTGTGGCACATGTTTGCTACTATATCAACTTTTTAAATTATGAGGCAAACGAGACCTACCTACTGACCGACGCCGTAGCCAACAGTATAGTTTTGATGTACCTATACGTGATGGAAGACGGAGTATTGGACGGGCTCCAACCCGGTGGACGAACGACTTGGTTAAGGTGGCGGGGAGCTGCGGGATGCAAGTGGCTCGCGCCTTTAGCCCTTTATAGGGGAGGCCTGTGTCCAGCTGAGGTCCTCCGGCCGGTGATAATGATGATGAGCAGGAAAAAAGCATTTTGCTGATGGACGTCCGTAGACAACAGTATAATTTTTATGTATATGTTCTTCATTACTCCCCTGGTCCTTATTACTCAAAATTCCAAAATAAACCCCCACATAATCCGCCGCTAATCCGAGCTCTTTGTGTAATATTCTATTTAATCTGGCGCAGGTAAAGTCACGCACGCAATACCGACTAATGGAGCCGTCTAGAGTCAATGCAAAGTGATTTCATTTTATGATGCAATTGCACAATCACATATAAAAGGGCGATGCAGAAACTCATTTGCATACGGGATACCCACTAGGTTGTACATGTCATTATATTAGAGAGAAGCTATAATTAGTAAGGCTATCTTTTGCCTGTGCTGTGGATCGCGACCTGGGGGGATGCTCAATAAGAGGTAATAATAATAATAATAATAATAATCGTCCTAGCCGATTTCGGCTACGGAGGCCGTCTATACATATAGACGTGCCATCTGCGCAGGACATATTATATTGTACAAGTGTGCGCGCAAACACAAGTGCACTCTCTATTCTCTCATTCTCATATTCCGATCGGACGGCAATCCGACACGACCGGTGAGAAATCAGACGCTGAACCGACGGCTTAACGTGCTCTCCGAGGCACGGGGGTGTAACACCGCCAACTTCCTGACTCCGGACTGTTATTAGACATTGAAAATTTCCAATAACAATTTTCGGTCCGACCCGGGATTCGAACCCGGGACCTCACGTCTGTGGTTGAACACGCTTACCACTAGACCACGAGGCAGTCAAATAAGAGGTAGTGTAGTAGTAGCACACTGCAGACATGCGGCCGAAGCGGGCCGGCACGACCGGGGAAGTACCACGCGTTTCGCGCTGTGTGCCGGTGCCCCATGGAAGGGGGAGGAGGAAGGAGGGCAACTCATCTGCAGATATGCGGACATTTATGGGCGTCGGTAGTCATTTGAAATCGAGCTATAATATAAATTACGGAAGTTAAGAAACAGTTAATATACGTTTATCAATACACATAAATATAAAATGTTCATTTAAAACGATAAATTAATGGCGAATAGAATTTCGGTAAAGCGAAACTTGGCAATAATAGTAATAATCACGGCAATAAAGTGGCAGACAAAGTCATAATGCACAGTAACAGTTGGCATTGCGGGGGAATAAAAATGAAAAAGGCATAAAAAGTTAGTGCGGATGTCGTAGCGCCGAGTTAGGCTGTGTTTGGACTAGCATTTATCTATATTACTAAGGGTGCTTACATAGAGAAACAGGTTACCGGTACCGACAAACCTGTACGGGTCGGTACCGGTAATATTGCAATGCTATCGATACCATTGCAAAGTTATCGCACCGTTCATATTGCAATGTTATCGATGACATTGCAATATTATCGGTACCGACATTGTACACACCCTAAGTTTTTTCTGCGTCTACGTATTTTAATACTACGCATATCATGAGTTGATGATTTTTTTTTATTAAGAGGTAGTGCTAGACTAGACGCATGCATGTAGCCGAATTAGGCGCGACTGGATAGGTACCTCTAGCTTATACGATACCGGCGCGCGGCGCAGTGACAGCTGTACTGTCGCCTTTCGTGCGGTGTGCAAGTAGACGTTGGCTCATGGAGGTGGCCGGTGGGAGGAGGTAGAAGGTATATCCATGGGCGTCGGTAGTGATGTTAATGGCTCCGACTGCTCGTTTGCTCCTTTTTTGTTTTCGTTAAGTTTCGGGTTCTACACTGTGTTAAAAAGAAAAAAATAGTTTTTCAAAGAAACATAACTGAACATGTCTCAGAAAAAGAACTAGATAAGAAAACTAAGAAACTTTTAATTTGCGATTACCACAGATAGGACAAAGACGCATATGTTTTATGCTTCAAATCACGCATAAGCCGGATAAGTGGGATTTATTTCATACTCCCAGAATTGATATTGTCAGAATGTTGGTACACCTGTCAGTAACAAAAACAACTCGTTAACTCGTGAACTATGGCTAACGTCACTCTCTATTTTACATCGGTAACGGGAATCAAGCTAAATTGCCATATTTTTTTTTATGGTACAGGGGGCAAACAAGAAATCGGAGCCTTTTTCATGGCTACCGACGCACATGGACATCCGCAAAGAGGCTACACAGATGCGCTGTCCTCCTATCTTCTTCCAGAATGGACCATCAGCTGCTTACACACCGCATGAAACGCGACAACACAGCTGTCACTTTACGCCGTTCCACGAAAACGGCGTACAGTGACGCGTAAGCGAGAGGCTGCATGTAAGCATGCAGCGTGGCACTACCTCATACTAAGGCGTTGCAGGTGTTATGTAGGGTAGCCATTTTCATAATTATGTACATAAGTGACTGGCGTCTTATCTGACTAAAATTTTAATTTCCCAAGTAATGGAGATAATACAATTGAGAAGTTGATTAATTCTAATTTAAACAGTGACCGTAGTCGTTTGTTATTATACTATGCCATCGGTTTAAGGGTATTACGTATAAATAGAGTCTATGAGTTACAAAGGAAATTAGACATAACGTTAATTAAGTCTTCATTTATGTAATTTGATTATGCTGTAGGTAATAGCAAATAAAACTTTTATATGAGTACTAGCAGCCGGTATAATTTGTGAATCGTGTGGAGTGAACGCATTAGTAAGAGGTAGTGATATACTGCATGCTGGCATGCAGCCGAATTGGGCAGGCACGACCGGGCAGGTACCTCTCGCTTACACGAGATTGGCGTAAAGTGATAACTATACTGTCGCGTTTCGTGCGCAGAAAGGAGAGCAGCGCATCTGTAGAGCCTCTGTGCCTATGGACGTCGGTAGTCATGAAAATGGCTAAATATATAAAATAAAAATAAATATAATATAGTGAGTGAAAAGATTCCCGTTTTGTTCAAATGATGCAAATTTTTAATCTAAAAGAAATGAGTTTTCCCTATTATAATATATCCGTTTACTTTCTTTGGTTATTTTTTGCTCAATGATAGGTTATGAGTACTCGCCACCAAAATCATTATTGTTGTGATAATAATATGCTCGATTATTGTTTTACACTACTTACAACATTTGTAAAGACAATACGCTTACTTTTCAAATACTTAACTTCAAAACCTTTAAATACTTGAACCGTACTAGATAAGTATTCAACGTTATCTTTATTAACGGTTAACCTGCTAAAATCTTAGTAAACGTTAACAGCACCAAAGTGTGTTAGATTATGCAGGTAGCTGCGGCGCGGCCCGGTGTAATGGAGATGATATGATTGCGTGCCGGGTGCATACCAAATTGTTTTATGCATTCACACTAATTGTATGATAAGCTTAGCTAGTGTACTTGTACACTAGGAAATAAAAGGTACAGATAACCATGGATGGGCAGAGATATCGTATATTTTTGAAGTGATACTTCTTTTGGTGCTTTCTTATGGCACACTGAGGCAAACGAGCAATCGGAGCTATTTTTATGACTATCGACGCCCATAGACATCCGCATAGAGGCTATGCAGTTGCACTGCTCTCCTTTCACCTCCCAACTCCGGCTACTTACACACCGCACGAAAGCGACAGCTCAGCTGTCATTTTACGCCGGTCTCGTGTAAGCGAGAGGTACCGGCCCAATTCGACTGCATACAAGCATGTAGTGCGCCACTACCTCTTTTGGGAGAAACTAAAAAGTACATTTTCGAATGCGTCGATTCCCCCAAAAAACGACAGATGAGAAATAAGAGTTGGTGATTTAAGAAGTCGCTTGTCAGAAATTATAATGGCATTCATTGCTATGAAAACATTATAATATAATATACCATACTAAGTTGCGCGACCCGGGAGTACTTCGCTGACGTCATGTTATTGGAGAAGAGAAGGAAGGGGCTACGTCTATGGCCGCCGATAGGCGTCCAAAAGCTTCTACTGCTAGCCACCTCCGTCATTTTTTTGTAAATTAACATAATTAATCTATGTATCATGATCGATCTTTATACGTAGACTGCTGAAAGTATGTACCTTGAACGCCAGGATATCTCGCTACCAACCTGAATTCACTTTGACCCGTGTCCACTATTGAGCGGAGGTCATAGTGCACCTGTGATCTGATATTTAATGTCAGCTCATGTCACATGAATCATGAAAAGGGCTTTGTTTTGTTCATACAAGAATCGGAGTGTACGTGTCTTACACGTTATTATTTAGTCACAAGTATAACACGTACATTTATGGGTGAAATTGATTGATTTAGGACACTTACCGGCACTTCTGGATGGACATCGCACACTAACTGTTAAAGTATCAATAGTCAGTATAAATATGGTAAATAACCCAACATTTTGACATCGAAGAATCACACTCCAACCTCATAGGTATATCTCATTAATTATATTATCAATCATGATAATGATGTAAATACCATTATCATTTAAGGTTTATAAAATGCATTTTGCAGCACCATTTCAAAATATATTTTCCTCAATAGTATAAAATTTGAGTATGCCCCTCCACGATGCGTACGCTTTGCACCTCATTAACTTATGAATCTTAAGTATAAGTTAATACTTGAACTAAGTAATACTTCGATGATCCGTAATTGATCCCACAAGAACTCAATTACGATGAAACACCGAAGAGTTCAGCGTTGCCTCGTTAACTTTGTCAGTAATATCTCTGCCATCGATATCTGCATCAACATTTTTATTAAAAGTTTTATAATAAAAATGAATACTAACAGTATTTTTTATAGTATGAGGGGGAAAATGAGAAATCAGAGACATTTTTAGTTTACCGCCTAGACCATAACCATCCGCATAGAGGCCATACAGATGCGATGATGTAAGTACACACCGCACGAAACGCGACCTCAGCTGTCACTTTACGCCGGTTTCGTGTATGTGAGAGGTACCTCGTGCATGCAGCGTGGCACTACCTCTAACAATATTCGAAGATTAAATAATATTATAATCGATACACCTCAGTATTCTACAACTACTGTGTTAACCGAAACGTCGGTAGCATTAGAATAAAAAGAATAATATGTATCCGTGATAAACAATTGACGAATGGAGAGAATGACGCGCGGAAGTACAAAATATTTACACGATAAAAGCGAGCAAACAAAATAACAGCCTCAATATAAGAGCAATTTTAACCGCGAGGGTACATAGGCATCGATTACCCGTAAAGGGCCTAAAGCTTGCGACACACTAACTACTTATAGATAAGTTTATAAAGCGAATGTTTTAATGCAATGGCCTGAATAATCTCATATTTTCTTAAAAGTAATACTTTTAGCTTAAACTCTTCTACGTGTTTTTTTTTACTTTTATGATTTATACTGTAAGTATAATCTTTAAAGATTCATTCAGAGGGCTACCGAAAATTTTAAACCAAACAAAACGCGATAGGATACGAATCTCTTAAGTCGACATAATGTGAGCTAGTGGTAACATTGCGATCGTATCGAGACAATTCAACAGCAATTGACTAATACCGCATTTTGTGTGTTTCCTATGATAACAAAATCAGTAGCTTCAAGGTTGCCACAGAGTATTAAAACCTCAAAATACTGGTATAAAAGCTAAGTTGTAGGGACAGTCGATAGAAATTAAAGCTTTAAATTAAGTATCGAAGACTTATATATAGTAGCACACACTTCTAGTGCAGCGTAAATGCTACGAGTTAGAGTAGCTCCACTTCCTTATGCTGCGTGGCATACCACTGACACATTTTGGTGGCACATACTCATAATATTTTCCCTGTCCTAACGCATCTAAAATTGTTTCACACAAAAAAAACCATAAAGACTCTCATGTGTCCTAAACTTAAGGCCGCGATTATGATAATCTGCACAGCTCATACATCATACCGTTACACTGTGCGGTTCGGTTAGTGTCGAACGGAATATTCGGCCGCGCGTGTGTACGCGCCTTATAATTTTAATATAATCAAGCTCAGTCAACAGGGGGTCGAGAGCACTACACATAAGTTATGATTTATAGTAAGAAACGTAAGTTATGGCCCATGCTTCGTTACATATGTAACCGCCATACTTTATACACTGTGACATACATGTAATATACACACGTACATCCCTAGACAGTTATATTACGGCAAAAAAAGATAATAAACTATTTTATCAGTACACTAGCTATGTCCTACGGTTTCAGCCGCTTAAAGTGTATGCCAATGGAAACATGAATTTTATTTGAGGATGTGTTTATGCTTTTGTAATCTTTAATTATGCCAAATATCAAATATACACCAAAACCTTCGCATTTCTAGTATTAGTAGAACTGTCTGCATCCCGCCGCTTAATCCTTGACATACATACAGACACTCGATACTTTTCAAAAATGATATTCTTAAGGATTCAAAACTCCTTAAGATTATAATTTTTGAAAATACTTTCGTAGCAGTTTCTTGAAATTAAAATTTTAGCTTGATGTATAGTAATTGCGAACAAACCTCAAATAAACAGGATGCATCCTGATGGTAGATTTAGAGTAGCTACAAAATCGATTATTATCTGGGCCTGGATTGGGTCTCCCCCCACCCCCATCTCAACGACTAAAATTGATGGCTATGCGTTTCGTGCAGTTGCTGGCGATTAGGGGTGAAGATAATGCGAACCTTCATAGTATTGAAGATATTAATGTTGCTCCTTTGAAAGCAAAATGTATGCTATAAAATGTATATAAAAGAATATAATAATAAAAATATTTTAGAATTTGAATTCAGTATGTTTCCTTAGTACTCTAAGCCACAAATAATAATGCAAGTATGGAAAATAATGTTACTAATATTCTCGTTATTACATGTTTGTGCAAACTTTTTTTCTTTGCATCAGTTGCTCTAATAACGCTAACCCTATTAGTTACAATACGACTTGCGTGAATAGTTTTTGAGTGGTACATTTGGTCTGAATAATTTATATATTTTATAGAATATTACATGTATGTAAGGGTTTGCAACAATGCTTTAAGAGGAATGCTTCTCTCGTGTATAATCGACTACTTCTTCTCGTGTATAATACATGTGATACGGGCGTGTACTTATTTTAGAACATTATGTGCCTACTACGGGGTTAGTAAAAGATAAGTCTTTTAAATATATGTATCTGATATATCAAACGTCTACTGGCATCAGTTGTCACTTATAATTAATTGATTAATATGTAACCTAAAGTAATTGTTTACTTCTTTATAAAAGCTAATTTTTTTAATACCGTACATGCAGCGACTGAGGAGGTTGACCGGTTGTCTTTATACAACGGGGCTTTACAGTACTTTGAAAAGAACGGGTGTAACATCGATAATTTTGTTACAGCTAAAGCGTTTTTATCGCCAACATGTCAAAGACGGCCCTATGTTAATTTCGAAGGCTTAAATGTAAGATACAAGATAATAATAGAAGCATACATTTGATCAATTATCAACGTCATTACTTTCCACTGCTGAATATAGACATATCAATAATGTAAAACGTTCCGTCTGTTACTTAAAAATATACGAAATCTAAATCCCTATCCGTGATTAAACAGATCTCAGTCAAGGGTAGACGAACGCTGTCTATCGTATAACAAAGCCTTGAAAAGGCAATAACAACCGCTCTAGCTGCCTCCTCGTCTATTTATCGCGTTCTGCATTCACCCACAGTAATGGAAAGGGGGAGGACTGTTCTTATTCGTGAAGGAAAAAATACTAGAGCAACTTTAATAATACCTTCATTTGTTACACAAATGTTGGCCGGTCATTTTATTGATATTCCTTTTTGCATTTATTAATACTTTTAAGCGCACACGTTTTTTTTTAATTATTACTTAAGATATAGAGTGAATAGCTAAGCCTACCTTTAACAATACACTTATTTTTATTTATTCCGTCTTATTCAATTAGGGTAGATATTGTTAACAATCTGGAAACAAAAAACATTTTTATCCCGAAAATGTTAAGGATTCCACCCTTAGGATAGGCTTTAAGCGTGTGTAATGAATCCCAAGGGGTGAGGAGCAATCTAGCTCCTGTACATATCCGTTGATATAATTTTAGTTATTATTTGTTACGTTGAAAAAATCAAAATGCACTATGCATTAAAGTATAATGTGAGGCACATGTACAAAAATGTATGAGTAGAAAGTTCAATCAAACACAAAAAAGAATTGCTCTATAAAGTAACCTCTTTTTTATTGGGGGGATTAATTTTTCTATTCAATCTAAATACATCTCAATTCGTACCAAAAATAAATCATCTTTTAGCTGTAAATCTTAATAGTGAGATACAAAATAAACAATAAAATCTTTTAAAAAAATGTTTTATTTACATATTTCAAAGTCTGTTTATTATTGTAACGCCAACCGTTTGTCGTGCGCCTAGTGAGCCGTGTGCCGAGTGATGCTGAGCCGAGCCGAGCCAAGCCAAGCCATGCCATGCCATGCCATGCCATGCCAAGCCAAGCCAAGCCAAGCCATGCCAGGCCATGCCAGGCCTAGCCAGGCGTTTATTAATAGTATTATTATATTATTGTTTTTATATTGTTGTAATATTGTTGTTATATGATTATTAATAGGTGTGTTATTGTAATGTATAACTAGGTAATTAAAGTACAATACCGACAAGTAATGATTGTTGCATTGTTATTAATGAGCTAATTAGTTTGAATGAAATTTATTGTTATTTTCATTACAAAGATAAAATTGTTTTAAATAGCTGTGTCTGTAATTGATAGGATCAGTCTTACTGTACCGTTTAAGAGGAAACTCTGCTGGAATAAATATCGATACTGCACAACGTGTATTATTTCATCGTTTTATTATACAATTACTTAAGGGCCTGTTTTTTAGATTTCTGTAATGGTGTCAACTAGCTACTAGAAGCAATTGAATTAATATTACTAACGTATGGAACAGACACGCCGAACAAATACGTTAGTAATATTAATTCAATTCTCGGTACTTATCTCTTATCTACTATAGTATAAAGGTAATTTTTTTAACCTGTACCTGTGACAGAATTATTAACTTTACTTGCCAATTAAGTTCGTATAAACCTAACCGGCACTATATATACTATACTACTTGTGAAACCGGTCCTAAGTCTTTAGTGTTACACAGATTGGTTCTTTCACCAGAAGGACATTCGGCCAATTGCCAAGGGCACCGCGCTCAAAGGAGACCCAAAATGCTGACGTTTGAATCATGTGGAATGTACACCCTGTTTACAAAGAAAAAGGTTTTCCAATTTTGTGAGCTGAGAATTATTGGGTATTTGCTTAAATCTGGTATATTCATTAACAATTTATTTCTTTTCAAACCTAGTCTCAAAGGTCTGTGCCTAGGATAGGATATATTATAATGACAGCGTCCACTGCACATGCGCAGTACAACATGCAGCCCCTGCGAGATAAAATCTAATTGCCGACGACGATTAAAATTTCAAGCTTATAATAAGTAACACTAAATTAAATATTTTGGTTTATCTCATTATAATCTATAAACTCTCTTCTGGTCATATGAAATTATTGCTAATTATTATGCAATTGTAAGTCGCGGCTTTCAAATGCTATTAGTAATTTTATCATTGAATTTAACTCGTAGTATTATTTATCTCAAATATTATTATGGTGTACGTTTTTTTAATAAGCAGTACACTAATAAGATATGATTGTAACATACAGGAAGTAAATTTCTGATATAATACGTACTAGGGAGTTTTCCCAGCAAGTTAGTACCGCGCCCCGCGATAGATGGCGGTATTACATTTTTGAATCGCGATATCACTTGTCCGACGTCGTTTTACGACCCGGAACAAGCGCTGGGTTCGTTGAGGTAGATTGGTGTGTTACATCCGACAATGGAATCAGTCTTTTATTTTTGTAGCGCAGTTCTATAATTTATGTAAATAGAACCGTGCATTTAAATACATGCATGTAGCCGACTTGAGTCGGCACCACCGGGGAGGCACCTCTCGCTTACATGAATCCGGCGGGAAGTGATAGCTGTGCTGTCGCGTTTCGTGCCGTGTGTAAGTAGCCGGTGGCCCATGGAGGACGAAGAAGAGAAGCAACGCATTTGTATAACCTCTCTGCGGATGTATTAGGCGTCATTAATCAGGAAAATAGCTCTGATTGCTCGTATGCTCTCTTATAGTATAGGTAGGTACGTGATTACTCCTTATTTTTTATTGAATACCTGATTAACATATTCGACGCCTCGTGACGTCGGCAAGAGCGTTACAAAAATCACACATCGGGGCAGGCCAATGGAAGTTGACATTCAAATTCAAAATTAAAATTAGATCATTTGAAACTTTTTTGCATTTAAACATAAATAATCACATGACATGTTATGTCATTATAACTACGGCAATGAATTTGTATATTAAATCAATAATAAGTTTATTTCAGTTGTGTGGTCTAAAGCACACACTTTTTCAGTATTTGCCATTAAAGTCCCTAATGAACTTGTAAAACCGGTCCTTAAAGTCGATATTCCAAATCGTTAAATAGTGTACTTAGCTAAACATAGGACACCCATTGCTTGTCATTGTCTTTCTCGACCGTAAAGCCTCGCACTACAGCAACAACTAGCATCGTTGGAGCTGTCGGTAAGAGGTTACACTTTGAACAAGAGATTCATCACTATACAAGGTTGATAAAAGCGAGAGGTATTAAATAAAACTACATATTTAGTGCATAATTTTCAGGGTGCACAACAAAAATCAGATCAATCGGAGCAATAGTTTAGCCACAGGAATTTTTTAAAGTTATTACTTACGTCGTACACGCTGTATCATCAGCCGATCGAGCGCCTGGCAGCCCTTAGTCCGCCGCGGTAATTCACCCCGTGCGAAGTGTAGCCGCCTGGTACACAGCATGCAGAGTTTTTTTGTTATTTATCTTGTTTGAAAAACGTATTTTCGTATATTTGCCGTAAACTATTTTTAAATAGTTTCGGATTAACTGTAGGCACTTATAGTATATGTGGTTAAATTTAATGCCTTTCGCTTTTATCAACCTTGTATTTATAAGTGAGTTTATAGAGAAATAGCAAAGCACTTCGAGATTGAGAATTATGACACAATAAGTGAGTTTGGGAGTGAGGACTCGTTGGCCCATGCCACAATAGAGAAAGCCGATCTCCTGGGCTCCGTTTTTGCGTCCAACTCCACTTTGGTTGACCAAGGAACTCCACCACCCACCATCCCGCTGCGCGAACACTCCATGCCAGACATTAGGTTCTGGCAGTTCTGTGCGTAAAGCACTAGTTTCCTTGGACATCCATAATATGAGTGGGCCCGATGGCATCGCACCGATTGTGCTACGGATATGTGCTACGGAGTTGGCACCGGTGTTGACGCGTCTTTTCCGATACTCCTACTCTGTTGGGGTTGTCCCAAGCTCCTGGAAGACATTTTTAGTATACCCGATCCCAAAAAAAGGCGATCGCTCGAATCCATCCAACTACCAACCAATTGCGATTACCCCAAGGGGGTTTTCAAAAATTATGGAATCTGTCATTCAGCGACCGTCAATATGGTTTCCGTAAGGGTCGTTCGGCTGAAGAACTACTAACCTTTACCGTTTAACGCACCTGTGGGCGGAGGCACTTTAAACGAAGGGGGAGGTGGTTAGTCCGGATATAGCGAAGGCCTTTGATCGGGTATGGCACAAAGCTCTCTTTTCAAAGCTTCCCTCGTACGGACTACCCGGGAAATTATGCGACTAGATCACAAGTTTTCTGACAGATCGCAGCATTAGGTCGTTGTTGATGGTGCTTGCTGGGATCTCAAATCTGGCGATGCTGGTGTTCCGCAAGGCTGTGTTTTGTCTCCCACGCTCTTCTGCATATTAATGACATGCTGCAAACCAGCAGCATTCATTGTTATGCGGATAACAGTATAGGTGATATAATATACACTGGCCGCGCCAATATTTCCCGAGAATACGTCACCTTGTATCGGAACAAACTTGTGTCTGAAGTCCAATCTCTGTTAGACAAAGTCACGGAATGGGGCCCACTTAATTTAGTCCAATTTAACCACACTAAGACACCAGTTTGCGCGTTTACCACAAAAAAAAATCCCATTCGACGTATATCCTCTTTTTCAGAATACTACTCTGATGGCCTCAGTCAATATCTGTATACTTGGTGTCGACATATCGAGTAACGTTCAGTTCCGCGGTCACTTGGAAGCACAGGCTAAATTTGCCTCTAAACATCTGGGTGTTCTCAGCAGGGCGAAGCAGTACTTCATGGCAGCTCATGTGCTACTACTATACAAAGCGCAAGTCCGACCGCACATGGAGTACTGCTCTCACCTTTGGGCCGGAGCCCCTCAATATCAACTCGCTCCATTTGACCGCAACCTACGTAGAGCGACTCAAATCGTTGACGATCAATGTGTATCTGAACGGCTTGATTCTCTGGCGTTACAGAGAGACTCGCTCTGAATTTTCTACCGTATCTACAACGGGAAGTGTTCCGAGGAGTTGTTCGGGTTAATACCAGCAGCGGAGTTTTACTTTAGGACATCGCGGCAGAACTCCAAGTTCCACCGCCACCACCAAGATGTCCCAAAGTCTACAACTGTGCGTTTCAGGTGCAACTTCTTACCACGCACAACATCATTATGGAACCAGCTGCCACAGTCGGTATTTCCGAACCCTCTTCAAGAAAAGTAGTTACTCTTACTTAAAAGGCCGGCACCGCGCCTGCATAACCTCGAGTTTTGCAGATGTCTATGGGCGGCGGTAGTCATCTAACATCTGCTCGTTTTCCCCTTATCCTATAAAAAAAATTAATGACTCAACAAGAATGTTTTTAAAGAATCAGCAACTACACTTCCAGCTAGAGAATTACCACTCAATAAGTGAATTTATGGAGTCACCAATAACACTTTAACCAAAAGACTCACGACACAACAAGAGTTTATAGAGAACCAGCAATTACACTTCGAGCTCGTGAGTTATCATGTAATAAGAGAGTTTATAGGAAGTCAGCTATAATACTCCGAGCTAGAAATATATCAATCGTGAGCGCGATTGCCAAGGCCAAGGGCAGTTGCCAGGTTGAAAAAAATAGGGGAGAAACTTTTTAGAGGCGCCGCGGCAGGCCGAAGCTACTACAAGTCTTGTAGTTAACCGGATAAGAAGATTAGGGCTGCATGTACGGTTTGAGAAAACTGAAGCCATATTATTCCGAGGGCCCGGGGAGGGGTAAGAAGGGGCCACCCCCAGGAGCACAACTTCTTGTGGGAGGTGCCACAGTAAGGATGAGCCTCAAAATAAAATATCTTGGGCTAATACTTGATGGTGGATGGACCTTTGCTCCGCATTTTCAAGAGCTGTCAACTAGGATCGTGAGAGTTGCAGGTTCACTAGGCCGATTTCTCCCCAATGTAGGGGGGCCCAGTGACGCCTGTAGGAAACTTTATGCTGGCATATGTCGAAGCATCACCTTCCGTCTAACGCAGGTGCTTACGGGGCACGGTTGTTTCGGCGAGTAACTTCATCAAAGGGCTCTTAGGGAGCTTGATCCAAAATGCGATGCTTGTGGAGCTGCCGAGGATACGGCTCAGCATTACTGCCGAGGATACCCTTGAGGTTTACCCCGCGTGGTCCCAACACCGTCACGACCTGCAAGAGGTACTCGGAAGGCAGGGCCTCTCAATGTCGAGCATCTTCCACTTGATGCTCGACAGTGATAGTGTCTGGATGGCAGTAACCTCATTCTGTGATGTAATGTCCCACAAGGAGGCTTTGGAGCGGGCCAGAGGTAGCAGCAGACCCTTTCGCAGACGGCGAATGGGGGTTCGTAGGAGACGCTACATCCAGCGGCTTCTACCACCCGTCATTTCTGTAGCCAGGGGCTCAGGATGGGCACCTGACCCCGCATAAGGCTCCGGCGTAGTCAGGGTCACTCTAAGTGCCGGAGTGGCCCCTTGCACGATGAAGACCGGTTTCTAGCGGGGAACCGGCCAGTCGCCGGAGTGTTCTGTCGCTCACAGATCCGGGACACTCCATCATGGCGGCCGAAGGCTCTCGCAGTGGTTTTTAGTCGGTAGTGGTACTTTTGTGCCGAGTTCGACACACCCTGCCGGCTCACCCAGGCCGGTTAGACGGTGCATAAATGCATTTTCCCTGCGACAAAAAAAAAAAAGGTTGAAAAAAATAAAGCTAACATTCTAAGCGCTTATATAAAACTAGCGGACGCCCGCAACTATGTTTACGTGAATCAGTATTTTTACAGCAGTAGGTTAAAAAGTATAGTCTATAGCCTTCGTCGCTAAATGGACTAACTAATCCTGAAATAATTTTTCAGATCGGACCCGTAGTTCAAACATTAGCGAGTTCAAATGAACAAAAAACAAACTTCAGCCTTATATTATTAGTGTAGACTTAGACAGAAAAAAAACACCATTACACAAAGCTTAATATAGTTAGTTTACTTGAAGCTCTAAGACACAAATAACAATGCACAAGGATGAAAAATAATAATGTTATTAAGGAAATAGATTGTCATTAACTGAGGAAGGCTACTTCTTAGTACACTGTAGCAACATTCGATAAAAACTTTAATATATTATCAGAAGTCTAAGAATTTTAACCCTATTATGTATTCAAGTGAAATGTCTTGCGTGAATAGATTGTTATGGGTACATTTGATTCTTAACAACACATTAATTATTACAGTGTAGTTATAACGGATTGAGATGTTGAAAGGGTTTGAGGAAACGTAGAAATGAGCATTATTTACCTCTCTCTCACCACTAAAACTTAAGCCTTGTTCGCATTGGTCGAGTAGTTTAGTCGAGTAGCGAGTAATTTAGTAGCTAAACGTGTCTGAACACCAAAAATTTAGTCGAGTAATTAGTCAAGTAATTTAGTCAAGTCGATAGATTTCACTCTATTTTTTCGGGCGAGTAGCACCCCCCACCATGCATCCGCGCTCACTTGATCGCTGGTGAACAGGTCCGAACACGTCGATTTGGTCGAGTGATTAGTCCAAAGGTCGAATTAAGCTGTCAAAGTATCCATAGCTTGTTTTTATTATTCTCATAAATTATTATTCCCCTATTAATATTAATAAACTCTTTAATTATAAGTGTCGAGTTCCAAATATTTGGAAAACGAATGTTTATGGAACATGAAGTTGTCACTTTATAAAATAAACAAATAAAACAAAGTGCATATTAAGATATAAGAGATATAAAAAGAATTAAATATACCAGGAGAAATTAAATTGACAATAAAAACATCAGGTTAGTAGGTAATCAATTTTATTTCAAAAGAATATTATTTTTAATTATGATAACCGTTGCGTTTTACGTTGTTCATCTTGCTGATCTCAAATTACTTATGAACTGTACTCGCTTAAGGTGCGAACGACATTTGGTTGAGTCGAGTAGTTTAGCTACTAAATCGATACTCTACTAGACTAAATTACTCGACCAATGCGAACCAGGCTTTACGGGCAGTTTACTGTGACTTGAATTGGGAGGAAGTGAAAAGACGGGGTAACTTTGGGTGCTACAGTGATAATCTTATAAATATAATAAAATAAGAATAATAAATAATAAATAAAATACGTATGCTACGTATGTAGAAATCTTTTCATCAAAAGAAAACTTCAATAGGCTCTTTATAGAGGCTTTAGCCGGATTTTACCTATGGCAACCATTTTCCAAATTTCCATATCAAAAATGGATATATAGGTAAAAGTGTGTGTGCTATTGGCTTTACAAGCTCTCTCAATGAATATCGATAATGTCTACCGACAAATTAGTCATAGCTACACAATTTTGAGATAGCTTAACATCGCATTCGAAGGGTTAAATAAATAAATGTGGTATAATTTAACACCTTTTAAAGGCAACTTAGCTTAATTTAATGATTTGAGAATATCATCATCATTAACTACGATTTTTATTCGCACTCTACTGTACACTCCTCTCTGTTTTCGTAGTTCGTAAGTTCGTAGTATTATTTTATAGAAGTAGCCTGGGATGAGGGTACTATACCCAAGGTTAGCTACCTATCATAAAATCTATTACTTTGTAATATCCCTTACCACACAAGCGTTCCTTAACTACTTTTTTAAATTTGTTGATTGAGAGTTTTTGAACGCTTTCTGGGATCTTAGTGCTCAGTCTATGAAATGCTACATCTAGTTTGTGTCTGTTCCTAGTATTTCTATCATGATTAGCACTCTTTCCTTGAATTCAATAATATTCTTTCGTACATACAAAACATTTTCTAAAATGTATTGAGAGTGAACAATCAGTATCCAAATTTCCTTAAATTATTTATCTCTAAGTGATGTAGTAGAGGCTAGTTTAATATTGCCCGAATAACTTTTGCAGCACGAAAATAGCATTTATGTCGGCAGCATTTTCCCCACAACAGTATGCCATAAGACATAATGCTATGGAAGTAACTAAAATAAACAAATTTTGCAGTATATTCATCTGTAATTTGTCTAATTTTTCTAACTGCAAATGCTGCAGAACTATGTCTATTCGCAAGTTTAGTGATATCAGGACCCCACTGCAGTTTAGAGTTTAGTGTTATCCCTAGCAATATTGTCGAATCCACTAGATCTATAGTTTCACCATTTAATAGTACATTTGTTGGAACCTGTCTAACATTAGGTAAGGTAAATTACTTATACTATACCACAAACATTAAATGTGCATTTTTCAGAAAAACTAATACAATATGTTGAGGTTTGGGCTTTAACATAGCAATTTAAAATTATATACCAACATGTATTTTATATAAAAATTTTAAAAATCTCGCCAAACTTTCTTAATCTACATTCTTTGCTAGTTAAATTGACCACCGAGTCTCTACGATGATTTGAACAAAGGTACTGTTAGAGTTGGTCACCTATGTAAAAACATAAGACGCCATTTTGTAGCTCTCAGCAATTTTACCATCAATAAAGTAGATTTAAACAAAATATTATTGTTATTCACAATAATGTTCCATTGAATCTCCTAATCAGGCGACTGGATACAGCCAACAATGGCGCGTATCCCCGAGCATTGTCGCAACAGAACGAAGGGGATTTACTTACATCTGGGATAAAACAAGTCGGAGTTCTCTGCGAGCCGCGCAAATGCTTTCGTAATCACTTCATGCTTCTAAGAACTAAATAAACTTTCTCTTGCCGGTTATAATTTATATTGCGAACTCCATCTTCATGTCTCAATTGCTAATTTGATAGGCTTTTAAAATAAACTTTACATTTAGTTATGATTATTATAAATTTTATATTGATAATCTTGGTAATAATAGTAATGATCATGATATCTTTTATCCCCTCGACAGTGCAGGAACCTATAGTTATTTATTATTTTTACTATTGGTTTCAGCTTTGTCATAGTTTTGCAAAACTAATCGCTACTGGAATTCCTATAACAAATACCAAGCTTATGCATATGTACCGCTATTTTTTCGTTACATCATCTAAATTTCCAAAAGGATGCCTGATAATTCATCAGGGATAAAATGGGATTCTAAAATATTTTTTCAAATCGTGCAGTTTCAGGATCTATTCAATTTAAACAAACAAGTTCCCTCTCAATATTAAATCCAAAGCTTCCAAACGCTTTATAAAATAGTATAGATATGTGACAACAACGGGGATAAACTCATATAGTCCCATATACACCTATATAAAGATTCGATATACACACACGTCTTCAAGCCAGTTCAGGTAGGCAGGTGTATAAGATACATATACCTGAAAATCACATATCAGGTCGACACTCAAGGGATTGCACTTCCCAATAAGTTATTAGAAAGCCGCCTATCGTATGGTCCATGTTCAGATACACAGTACTTATGGGAGATTGGCTGGAGAATATCTGAAGTCATCAAAACTCACATATGCTTCGTTCTATGAATGTCAAGGAGCCAATCCCAATCAGGAGTAACCATCTGATGTCTGGTTTACATGAATACTTTAACTTTTATCCCAGCAGTCTTCTCTATTGAGATAGGTGGGTGCTTCCCTCTGCTTGGGACCCTATTATAAAATTAATCAAAAAAATTTACAAGCTAGCTGAAAAACTTGATCTAGATCTTTTTAACACTAGCTGTGTGTCTGTGAGAAAGCTACTAAGTAACACATTCTTTGAGATGTAGCTAATATGTTGTAAATTTTGCTTATGTAGATGTAAAATGGTATTTATATGTATAACTCCTAGCTGTAGCGATCAAACCTAGACAAACCTTCATTGTATGTTGATAAAAATTGTTTCTACTAGTGGGGAACTAATTTTAAGCTTCCTAATTTTCAAATTATTTTTTGTCCTATTTTTGTTTTTAAGCTTTTGTTCCTCCTAAATATAAAATAAATAAATAAATAAATACAATGCATAACACTTCAAGATTGCAATATACATAAAACACTTTTTGCGTTAATCGGAACCACAAAATAATTATAAATCACTGGTGGACCAGTGACCATGGTTGCTGTAAAGCTTCTAAAATGTCGGGCTTGTTAAATAATTAAATAAACCGCAATAAAACGCGTTACTGTTGTTTTATTACACACTCACGCACTTGCAGCTTAGTAACTATAACTCAACACTGGACACTCATACTTAATATCCGAGCTAATTGCTCATACTCATTAAGAACAAACAGTAACAAATCTAATTCAAAATGTCACATCTAACATGCCGTTATTAAATTCGATAACTTAATAAATAATACATCTAACATAGACTCTGTCTCAGTCTCAGATTCAGCAACCTGTGACCTAGATAAATGCATCCCCTTAAATATTATTCCTAATCAATCACTTACAATCCTTAACCAGAATATAAGGAGTATATCAAAAAATATACATGGGCTACACACA
>LUGF01054901.1:86250-150937 GCA_001625245.1 Calycopis cecrops | reverse complement strand
TCACCTGGGTAGCTATCTATATAACAAAATAAATAGATCCCTTGCTATTTACCAACTTAATAAGAAAATGTGTAAAAGAAGAGTTGCATCATGGCTACTGGAGTTAAATTATGAGAGAACAGAAAAATTACTTACCATACTGCAGTAACTATAACTGTGCGAAACGCTAGCACGTACACACACACACACACACATACACACACACACACACAAACACACACATACACCCTTTAATATTAATCATGTTCTTACTTTTATTTTTATTACTTACTAACATTATTTAATTTGTACTTACCTCAATATTGTAAACAGAAGTACAAAAATAACAAATAATTGCCCTTAAGTGCACTAATGTAATAAATTATGTATTATGGACATCTGGAGACCTGGTGACCCGAAATACAGGCCCCTAAAGCCTAGCTTGGGCACCAGTCTCTCACAATATACCATAAAAATGTTGTTATGTTCCTTATGCTGCTTAATAAATTAATAATGTAATAAATGTTTATTGTAACAAAATGTTAATTATTGTAACAAAATATTGTGGTGAGAAATAAATTCTTATATTATTATTATTATTATTATTGTAATTTAATAAAAACCTTCGATACTTTTACGTTCGCAATAGGCTAATCATGAGTATAATTGAAACACGGCCTGTTAAAATGGCGCTTTTAATTATTATTTATCCCTGCCTAACAAACACAGGGAAAATGAGTTTATGCCTTCCAACCGATCCGGGATGAACTAAAAGGGTACGTCGGACTCGGCACAAGCAGCATCTGCCGACTAGAATCATATAGCTGTGCTACATTATCCCTACGCTTTGTCTTTTATTGACGTATATGCATGCTCGTGGACAACGTGGGAAGCTTTCATGTTCTCATGCAGTTTTGCCATAATTATTGCTGAAATTGCAAATCCATCCAATCATATAAATAAGTCACATTAATAAGTATCTTTGTGGTGCCCGGCCTCTAGCCTTGCACCTCTCCGTTTTGATTAGGGAGGCAAAATGTAATCACTTTCTACTCCTGTTTTCTTATGGAAGTTCATTGCGAACTTGATCAAATAGCCCTGGTGGCTACCCCATTCTTCCTTAACTACGTCTTAACAATAATTTAAATTGCACATGTAAAAAAAAACAAATTGACAATAAAAATACCAAGGAAATTAATATTTTATGTTAACTTCAAACCCGTTGTTCATATCCAAGTTTTACTTAAGAATATCTTTTTTCTTATTTCTTTAATTAAGTTTCAGTTCCTAGCTATTCATGATAACTATAGCTGCTTTTTGTTCATCACCGTTGGAATTGATCGTTTTCTTGTATGGCGCGGTGTTTTCTTTGGAGTATCTAGCGTGACGTAGAGAATCTAGCGTGGCACCAACGTAACACTTTATCCTACTTATGTTGTATCTTTCTCTTGCACATTTTTTGAAAAAATATTATACAAAGGTGTTGAGATTGAACCCTGACTACTCGCCTCGCTGTTTAAATATCTTCTCACTAAACAGTTACCCCTACAGCGTAAAACTTTATTTAATTACTAGCTGCGCCCTGCGGTTTCCCACGTAAAATTTGGTCCCGTGGAAAATAGAAAATCATCTCATGGCAGCCCATAGGAACATTTTTTCGGGATAGAAACTATCCTATGTCATGATCCATGAAAATCGGTGCAGTAGGTTTTGCGCGAAGAACAAACTTTCACATTCATAAAATTAGTCGGATAATTAATAGGATATAATTTGGTTATTACTTAATTTTAACCGTTTTATTTTGTTAAACGACCGAATCTTATTATACACCTGATAAATTTTTAATACGCTACGTAAACGAGACGCGAACATTTTAAGCAGCAAATGAAATGCGTTTTTTGTCATTAAAGGTTCATATTTATTCTGTGTATGTTAATTTGCATGCCCTGATACATACAGTGATCAACTCACAGCAGAAAGTTAACAAGCTGAAATTATGTAGGTAGATCGATTTTCGAACATGGATGCATGCCTATAATGCCTTTTTCAAAAGACTTTTGTAAAATTCGTGGTAGAAGGGGACAAATGGTGGTTGTAAGTTTTTATAAAACTGCGAAGCGCAGTCAGAATACGAGAATATAACTGAAGAAGTAATAAAGTTATTTATTATTTATTAATTTGAGTTTTTTTTATTGTAGGAAATTATATTATCGTCGTCAGTAGCAGTTCTGTCATTGTTTATAGTTTACTTTTGTATGTTCTGTTCAATAGCTGGAGAGTTTTTTGTGTCATGCCAAACACACAACCTGCAACTTTTCGATTCAGGCAGAGCTGTTCGAATGGTTTTATATAGTAAAGTGTTACTATGCTTACACGAGACCGGCGTAAACTGACAGCAGTGCTGTCGTGTTTCGTGCAATGTGTAAGTAGCCTGTGGCCCATGGAGGTGGGATGAGACGGAGTGCATCTGTATAGCCTCCATACTGACGTCTATGGACGTCGTTAGTCATGAAAATGGCTCCGACTGCTCGTAAGCCATAAAAAAATTAATATCCCTGTGCAACAAAAAAAAATATATATACTGACCTTGATCTTGTGTTGTTAGTTCCTCTTTTTTGATAATGTTGACTTCCTAGCGAAGTTTTCCCTAAGTGAAGGTGGTAGGCATGAAACTTAGAATCTAAAAGCCTTTACTAACCTATATAACAAATTAATTACCATTATATTATTATTAATAACAGTATATCTAATACTGTTATTAATAATAATATAATCTATCATATTAAAGCGGAGATTCGTATTTAGTTTGTATTTCTTGGCATTTACCTATTTATCTTATATTTAGCTAATCAAAGTATTCAATTATAACATTATTGCCATTTTTATGGTAGTTTGGTTAAACTTTTCCTGTAATAATTTGTATTGTTTTCAATTGTTTCACTTTTTCCAAATAACACAGAGCATCGATCGATTGAGAACAACGGAATTTCGCCATTGTTGCGTGAACTTGATTCTCAAGGCATGATTACGTCGCGACATTGTGTGCGATGAAAGGACGCGGCTTCGGGACAATTCACGACACTTATTTATTAACTTAAATTTGCCCATAAATTTTATTCAGCAAATTTCATACATTCGTACTTTTTCATTACTTTTCTCGCTAGTTGTACACGCTCAAGCAGATGGTCTATCCACCTTCTCTCTATTCCCTCCCCCAATGGGTCACGGCATACCAAAAACTGCACGAAGCGCTACAGCAAACCCATTCTTTTTAAGCTGGTATCATTTGTCTCGATGTCTTATAAACTGTCGTTTTGTGTCATAACAGTTCTTCTTTTCTCAATATGTTTTAAAAAATCGTTTTGAAATTCAAAAATTCCATCCCTTGGGCAACGTTCTATATCAATTTTAATAAGCCGCCAGCATCCGCGAAGTTTTTAATAAAAATTAATATTAATGCGTTCTCCGTAACTGCTGCATGAACATGTTTGTACTGTAACAACACTATCAAGACTGCGTCAATATTTCCTCTGTGAAGCAAGCTGATGTCCGTGGCTTTGTTTGCATTATTTATAGAGTCATCCTCCACCGTTATCGTCATTCGATCATCGATATAGGTTTTATTTAATGAACACCAAGACTAATCCAATCAATACATGGCTAACTGTCACCGTTTGTAGCACGGTCTTTCACCTGCTTTTATTTCTGTAGTATAAGGGAGCAAACGAACATTCGGAGCAGATTTCCCGCCGACGCCAATAGATATCTCCATAATTGTTGAGCATACTTCAATCAGCGATAGAAAACTCACACACCCTAAGAAGCGTGACAGCATAGCTATTAATCTGTGTCGGCATAGAGGGAGGTGCGTGTGGTACCTCTCCGGTCGTGTAAGCCCCATTTAGCTGTAACACTTATGGCACTATTACTTCCAAATCTTTGTACGTCTACAATATACTTCGGATTACCATTTCACTATTTTCAACAATTGGTAGGCCCGCATATTCTATCAATAGGCACCATCATGATAAACTCTGATATCTGTTCTATATTTGTTTGACACTGTTAAGCCCCTTAACCTAGTTTTTAGACGGTTCTAATAAAAAAAAATTGTTTAAGATTCGTGATTAAATTTGTAAATATTCCGCGTATGTATTTCGAAAAATCAAAAAAATTTTGTTAACTTAATTTCAATATAATTTATAAGAAAAAACATACGCTTTATTCAAAAACAACTATAATTAGGCTATTCACACTTTAGTTTATGTGAAATCTTATTCATGATTATTTTTTTTGACCTTTTGCATAAAATATGACTGTAAACTGTAATAAAATACGAGTACTGTATATGTGTGATGAAATGAAATATTCTCTGCTTTGAACTGAGGATATTGGAGTGTCAGTTTCAGCTATGATTTTTCCATTTAACCTTTCCTTCTTTGCTCTTTAATTTTACAGTATTAGCAAACGAGCAGTCGGAACCTTTTGAACACTACCGGTTGAGGCTTGCAGATTAATTGCTCCCCCGCTCCATGAGCCACAGAAAACCCACACAGCTCATGAAAAGCGAGTCACATTACGGTACATATCCCGCGGGAGGTATCTCCGTAATGTGACTGGTCGTGCCTATACATTAGTACTATACATTAGTAACTATACATTACCGTATTTTTAAATGTAACTCGTTAAGGTCTAAAATAAAAATTAAATAAATAAATCAAAGGAAAATCTAAGTTTAAATATGACATTGACATTGCTGAAAAGGCCATTGGTCAAATATGGAGTAATGACCCTAAAAAACATAATATTCTCTTTACAAAATTCGTATATCACGGGAATTAAATCGTTTTCTATTGGCAGACGATATTTTACCAAGGCGCTCGTTTCCCAATGACGACATTCCTACTCCTCCCGCAATAAGGCACATAAAATTGACACAAGACACGAAAAACTACAAAGTATCATTTTGCAGTATCGTGTGGACAATAGGCTCCTAGACCGTCGTTCCGGTCCAATTCGGCTGCAGTGAATGCCTGTTCAAAGTCCCTAACTAAAACTAGCGAAAACTTAAATTAATTCTTATCGTCGCGCTTCTGATGATGATATTTACAAATTTACTCCAAAAATCCAATTTAAAAATCGACACAATCAATTTTGAGCCTTTCATCGTGCGCTTCAAAATTGATAATTGAACAAACGAACTGATTATAAAGGCCAATTTCACTAAGTTGGAAACTATCAGGCCGTCCCCCGTGGGTTTATTGTAACACCAATCAAACTATGGAGGTATTAATTTGTAATAATACTTTAATCCACCACCTTTGGGGCCAGAGTTGCAGTATTTATAACAATACACGCTTCGTCCCGTAGTTTCACTCGTGCAGGCCTTGTAGCGATATTTTTATTTATATTACATGACTTTCATTTGTCTTTGAATACTCGTATACTTAGTACCTACATACACACCGGCCCAGTACCACCCATGCTCCCACCCATCTTTCAGTATACGGACTGATTCATAGGAAGGCACGGGGTTTACTTGCGGCTTAGCGTTGACAACGTGCAATTCTTGATTCCCCTCTCGTTAATCCACTCACCCCTTTTTCCCATCACAGAGACAGAAGTTAACATCGGCCCTGATAGTCTTGATTTTTGCAGATGTTTTGCTTACTGCAGCTCACCAAAATTTTGTTATATTGCGTCTAAATCCTGGTGATAGACCAGACCCACTGTCACTGTAAGACTGTGACTGACACACTGTAAGATGCCATCCAACATAAAATTTCGTTCGCCGTTATACAAATAATTTCTCTGCCAACTTTCCATCTGTACACGCTGTTCATCGTACCTATCCACAGTTGCTATTATGTTAACATAGTAAATACTTAATACTGAGTTTTAGGACTGGCTTAACGGGTTCATTGTTTAGAATTTAATTCCTGCTTTCAGTTGCTCCTAGTTCCCTTCCCCCCTCCCTTCGTACGACAGCGTGCGGCAAGTGCCGCCTCCAGCTATGAATAAAACTGTTTCGTTATTATTTTAAATCATCTCCTACATTACGCATCAACATGGTTTGTGCACCGCAGGGCACAGATAGTAATAATATATAACCTATATCACTCCACAATGTTGAATTTGAATTTGATTCATGAACAAATCAGTATTTCCGAAGATTACACAAAGAGAGTTGGAAACTTGTGACTTTCTTCTTATGAAAGTAAAAAAAACTAGAATGTAACTTTCTTTAATGTAAAGATGACAGAATTTATGTTTTTTTTTTATTTTGTCTTTCTCAGTTACGACAACAATTAAAACGTTGCTACCATTAGTCTTCTGTTACCAATTAAACACTTATCGGTTATACTGCGATGAAACTTCAATGATTGATCGAGAAACTTCGACACAACCGATGTTGTAATTGGGTTAACAAGTGTGGAAGTTCTCGTTTAACTTTTTCACTTTTTATTATAATTCGCATTTATTATTACTGCATAATGTTGTCTAAATAGTGCAGAGCACGTTTTAGACGACATATTATTGTCGAATCGCTAAGATGCCCCTTTGCAGTTCCTGGTCTAGGATGGATATCGGTTCATCTCAGGACCTTTTAAAAGCATTGACTTCATGGTTCCTTTATGTAAAGATAAAATGTATTAAAAACATTTTGATCGAATTTAGGTATGTTTCTTAGCAATACTCAAGTCATACGTAATTTTCAAACGAAAATTGTACTTTGATCCCAAAGCAAATATTCTAACTTGATTTTTTAGCAAGATCAATATCAAAATTTAACAAAATCACCTCATCGTCATGATCATCATCATCATCATCAGGAGGACGTCCACTGCTGAGTTCACTGGGTCCGCTACCGTAAACTCGGCATAGAAAGGTTTTTGAAGTAAAACAATACGCTCGCTTGACATGGGGAGTAGGCTGGCGAGAGCGTAACAAAACATCACACATCTGGCCAGGCTAATGGTAGTTGTCATTCAAATTCAAAATTATATTATATTAAAAACATCATATGACATGTTATGGCATTATAACTACGTGAATGAAAAGCAATAATTAAGTTTTACATCAGTTGTGTGGTCAAAAGAACACACTTTTTTATTAATCCCCTTGCCTGGCGAGCATGTTGGGAATCAACAGTGGGACTGAACTTGACATGAGGTCGCTGCTGCTCGATCTGTTATAATTGCACTAATTCCACCCAACACGGAACGGTTTGACCGCCGCGGCCGCAGCTGAAGGTTGCGTCATCACTTGCAGACGTCTTAAGAAAATCGAGACGAACTTGACTTCGTCCGCGTATATCCGATGCGGATTCACGGGCGAAGTGGAGATGGAGCAATCAAAAACCACCGAATAATCCCGATTTCTCGAAAATTTTTCGCTAGCTGTGTAACGTTGTCTGATCGAGAACTGATCACTTCTTCAAAATCTCGGAGAGCAGCTGGATAGAAGCAGCTTGTGACTGACCTGTGGTGACCTGGAAGAGTTGACGAGCAGTCGACATCTTCTAGATGTTGCTGATGGTAATGCTAACATGTAGTCTCCACTTTTCTTGACCTATGTTCAATGTCCGGATAGACGCATATTATATTAATATCGTGCAAAACATCGCGGAGCTCTCGCCCAACACGCGGCACGTTTTTATGCAAATAACCAGAAATTCTGGTTTGATTCAACGTTTATTGCCGACCCTCCATACGGTGCCTAGGGTCTACAAATATTTAAGGTTCACGAGGTCAAATAGGGTGACACGATTGTACTGGGGAGATATCTCCTTATATTAGTTGCAGTCCTTTGAAGCGAAAAGTTATTTAGGAGATTTAAGCTGTTTTACTTGTTTAATAATTCATATAAGGAAGAACAATAAACACAATACAAATTTGCAATGATAGAGTAGAATAAGCTGGTACATACGTTCTACTCAATCTATAATGGATTTTTATCCAGTAGCTTTGATAAGGGAACATGAGCATAAGATACGCAATAATAGTGTTTACATTTTATTTTTTTAGAAATATTAGATTATACTTACTATACTATATACTTACCTACATATTATATTTATAAGCACAATATACAATATACATTTTGTACATAAATGTGTTTATTTAGGTATATTAGGTACATTACAAATTGAACAACAACTCGCACTTTGAATATGATTATAGTTTGATTGTGGGTAAAATATAAGGGTTGGTAACCGAAGCCCAGCGACGTCATTTCTCAGCGTCATGCTGTAGTAACAGGACAAGAAACCGTTTTTAATGTGACTAAATGAACTTTTAAATTAAGTGTTGTTACGATGCTAATTATTATAATTTAAATTGGTTAGTTGTGATCACATTATAGTGCAAGGGAATATGCTGACTTAAGTGATAAGTTGCACTGATATTGTTTATTTATTTATTAAATTTTACATTGTTCATCAGATTCTGATATTATATATTGTGTTCTAATATCGCAATATTTTTTTAATAATAGATACGAAAAAACGATAAGAAAAAAAAACGTGTGTGTAAAACGTTTATTTAACTTTTTTTAAAAAATTAATTGATTGATTGATTTTAATTATTACAATATTTGCATGTACTCTACTCGTAGTGTCACAGATGATAAGAAAAATTATTTTGTGTTGCCAGAAAATCATAACAAAATATTTAAATTACAATAGAAGGCGCGTTATTTAAATTAACATTTCAATAAATGTTTTATATCATATCACAAAGAACTTAACATGTTCAAGTGTAGTTGTTCTTCATATTTATATTGTTTACTGCTAATATCCGTTAACATATTACATGAAAGTCAGTTTGGTATATCTACATACCTATAGATAAAAGGTACCTTGAAATTTGGCACTGGACTTGAAGTGCCAAATTTCAAGGTACCTTTTATCTATAGGTATATAGATATACCAAACTGACTTTCATGTAATATGTTAGTAGATGTTACTGAGCACTAAGAAAGTATTATCATAAATTCAAGCCCTGAGGGGGTGAGCTGGGGGGGTGGATGAAGTTTATATGGAATATCAATGATGACTTTCAATAAAATGCGGTTCAAACCGTGGGGTACTGCTAGTGGATTCATATAAGTACCTAAAAATATAAAACTATTTAAATGTCCATCATTACATATTAATATAGAATACTAGATTTCAAAATTTCAGAGTCTGGATATGAAGCGTTTGGATTGTTGGTTCTGTTAACTTTTACGAATTGAAAACTATCCGTGAATATCTATCCCTGAGTCAGGATAGCAGATCGGTAACATATAATTGAGAATTTAGTTTTTTCTAGCATAAAACTACGCTTAAATTTTAAACAAAAGCGTACCCGGCTCGCAAATTTTGAACTAATATTCGAGCAAAAGTTTTACAAATAAAGTTTAAAAACGTGTTTTTGTTTTATAATAATGTACTAATGCTTCTATTACTATGGCGAATAATAAAAGACCAGTCACATTTTACATTACTTCTTCAGAATCCTATCGTGAAGTTAAATAAACGCGTTTTATATAATTTGTAAAAACATAATCTTGGATACCGGGAAACAATTGTATATAATATGAAGTCGGTCAGAGTAAATATGTATAATATATATTATAGTATTGTCGAGCATCAAAACACTATCTAATGTAGTATTTCAGCAGAACTCCTCTGAAACTGCTCAGCCATTTTTTTCGTCACTTTCGTAGCTAGGTCTAGTGGTAAGGTAGCATTCAATATCATTTCCGAAACCACGTAATCGTATAAAAACTCAAATAAAAACTTGATATCATTTGGTGAAAAGTTCAACACACGTGGACTTGAAATTGTGTGGATACTCAAATCAACGCACTCAATAGATCGGCAGGTCAGATGAAATTGTATCGGATATCTCAAAGCTGCCCGAACTACACTCCACACTGGAGCAGCACTCGAAATACCATTTTCCACACTCCTTCAGTGCCCGGAA
Organism: Calycopis cecrops; assembly: GCA_001625245.1. Classification (NCBI taxonomy): domain Eukaryota; kingdom Metazoa; phylum Arthropoda; class Insecta; order Lepidoptera; family Lycaenidae; genus Calycopis; species Calycopis cecrops. Next base: position 140,987 of record LUGF01054901.1, on the reverse strand, counting down.
TTTGCAACGGGAAACTTGTTCAACGCCTTTGTATCAATTTTATTATCTGTGTATGTTATTAATACGGGAAGAAAAAAATCCTATCAATTTTTAAGCAATTGCGAGAAAGAGGAATTTTCAAATTTCGTAGTGGAAGATTTTATAGGGAAGATGCGCAGAAATATATTTTAATACACCATGCATTTTATTATACTAATTTAGTTAAATGCAATATTTTCCAAACTACGCACGTAACTACGTAATATAACACGCAAATTGATTGTATGTTGTATGAACGAAAGAATATTATTGAATTTAATGAGAAGAGTGCTAATCATGATAGAAATACTAGGAACAGGCACAAACTAGATGTACCATTTTATAGACTGAGCAGAGTAAAGAATTCCTTTAGGGGTCAATGTATACGCCTCTACAATAAGATCCCAGAAAGCGTTCAAAAACTCTCAATCAACAGATTTAAAAAAGTATTTAAGGAACGCTTGTGTGGAAGGGATATTACAAAGTAATAGAGTTTATGACAGATACCACACCTTGGGAATAGTACCCTCCTCCCAGGCTACTTGTATACAAAAATAAATGTAAATTATATTTTTTAAATATATATAAGAAGAATGTATAATGAAGAAATTAATGAAGCCCGCTGAGTTTGTTTCGCCGGTTCTTCTCAGGACAGGGCTAGGGTTGAACCGGTGGTAGATGGAAATTTTTGACGTTCAAAAAGCAATTTTTTAAATTCTATTTTGAATAAAAATATTTTGATTTTGATTTTGATTACCGTAGTTATAATTTCGAACATAACATATTTGGTTTTTATTTAGTTTTACTTTGATACACAGTCAAACTGTATTGAAGTGGCATAGATTTTTTTAGAATTCAATGCAAGCTTTCATTAGTTTTATTAGTACTTACGATATTTTTGTTATTGCAAACGAGTAACCGCTATGCGTGGGGTGTGTGAGTTTTCGTTGGTCTTTTGGTGGAAAACTTCGAAAGAAGGCAGCATATTGGCATAACATCTACGTGGATATATAGCTGCTTGTTCCGCTGATGTTGATCATTATGATTGTTGATCCTGAATGACAATTAATATCTAGTAGTAATAGAATTCGATAATAATAGAATCCGGTTTAGCGCTTTTGTGTGTGACCATTCAATTTTAATGAGGTTGTATGATATTGTGTGCAATTAATATGTTATATTAAATAGACTATAACTCTCTGAATCAATTAATCTAGTAGATATCAACCAAAACGAGATATTATGTTTATTGCATGTCTAACCTCAAAGCGCATAGCTATGTTCTACAGTCTGTTTAACTGTGTTCATATGTGCAATCATGAGATAAAGTTTGAAAGTTTTTAAAATGTTTTTTTACAAAGACCGACTCTTCGTTGGTCCCCAATGATATACCAAAAATATGACTTGCATGGAAAGAGATTAATTCCTAATTCATTCAAAATAATTTAAAATCTAGTTAAATATGTACGCGTTCAAATGACAAAACTGAATTTCCAATATCAAGGCTCATAGAGAAAGCTCCGTCGATCCTATGGATTCGAGTCGTTACTAAACTGGATTTCTAAAGATAAACTTTTCGATTTGTATTTGGCAGATGTTTTTAAAACATTTTTGGATAACTTCTACCTCGAAGTGAACTGGGGAGAATTTAAACATTTTAACGACTACTTTTATACTGTTTCGCCTGTATTTGTCAGATAATATACTAGCTAGTATATGCAAGCGTTTTATATTTATTAAGCGAATATTAATCGAGGCCATTTAGTGGCTCCGACAGCCAACTTACGGTTATGTTTATTCAGATATATATCATAGAACGCGATGGCATAGTTATTATTTTTAAGGCTGCAATGCAAAAATGTCACTATCTCTTAGCTTATGTTTTAACCTTATATAATATGTACTAAGACAACAATCATTAAGTTAATCAGAATTTCAAAATTAATAAACTGTAAGTCTGAGTAAGTTGAGATTATGATGATTTTCGTACAGTAGACACGCCCAGTTTTGAGGCGAGTAACTGGGGATCTTGACGTTCATTAAAATTCATCAAGAAAGGCCTTTCAGCAACGGATTAAAGCCAGTGACAACTGTGAAACCCAACGCGTCAAACTAAAGAAATTATTAAACAAATGAAAAGTCATACGTATACGCTGGTGGATTTTCCTATTTTGAGTTCTAACACACTAGGAGTTAATTAAAAACAAATCAATATTCTGAGCGACTGATTCACTAATTCAAACTCCAGATCACTTACCTTACTTTACTAATCAAAAGATTAAAAGAATAATCCCTTAAAATGTCCTAACGACCCCACTACATGCTTCATTAATTCTCAAAAAACGACATGCCGCAGTTTTCCGGGTTGTCTTTCTTTTTCTGGCTTTCCTATTTTTGGATTTGTAGTGTCCAACGGATATCCGAAGAGTGTTTTGTTCAGTTTATTCTCTCAAATGCGCTCCGTGTTCGAAATTATTCGGCCAATACGTTTTTTGCTTTCATATTTTTCGGATCGCACGTAGCGCGCCGGACGTCCGGATTTTTTCGATTAATGTTCTTTCGGATTCGGTTCGTATCTGAGAAATTATTTAGTCATCCGCCCGCTTAATGCTCTCATCTACATTGTATTATTTTGTCCCTCAAAAATAAGACAGCTCTAAGTAGGATTACGTGAATGGATGTCTCGTTTTTTCCCTCAACATTTTGCGTGTGAAACGTTAAAGGTTTTTCTCGTGTAGGACATGCGAAAAAGCGGCAGCGTAAATAACATGTATTTTTTCCAATATTCTATGTTTTTTTTTAACTTTAGGCAATACAAATAGGATAATCGCATCAATTTTCATTAAGAAATTGTATAATCAAATACACATAGAGGCATGAAGATTTTTCTTCCTCAAATACACCATTACCTAAAGACGGGCTAGATAATATTTCTGCAACTGCAACACTTGCAGAAATATTGAATGTACTTGAATGCTGAATATAATTGAATATTATTAATTACGATTTTAGCATAGCCATGTATAACTAGAGAACATGCAGAGATTATACTGGTGCGATATGGCATGACCCGTTAGCCCTAATACTAACGCTACCTCCGTGACTCAAATGAATTGCTGAATGAATGGATGGGTCATTATTTATTTTTCATTTTCACAACGACATGAGAACGACTGCATGTCCTTAATTACGAGATCTAAAACAAACTATTAATATTATTATAGCTATTAATAAGTTATAATTGTATATTTCTTAATAAACCTACTAAATTTATAATTTTCTATTTTTATTTTGTAAAAAACTTTTAGGTTTTCTTTTCTGTCGGTATTATGACTACATATTTTTCGGCACACTGTACCGCCGTCAGCGGGAAAGTGGACAAAAGCTTCAAGACGGAGACGCCACATGATCTGATAAAAAACCGATATCCATACAGTCAATCAATCACACGTGTCACCTCCGATGACAGATGGACTGGTTTTGATTTAGTATTAACGCTAGATGGCGCTGGCGATAGCGCGTTCATTACCTACCCGTCAACCCTCTTCCAACTCGGCGCAATCTTTACGGATATTACTACAAAATCATGTGCCCCTGGTACCACCATTTGTAATGTGCGAACGAGTTTGCGTGTTTACACTCCAACTATATGTATACGGCGGATTCAACTTTCTATACTCAAATTTATACTTTAAGTATTAGATATTGACTGATGATGATGATGATAAATGAAGTACACGGTAAAAACTGTGTGTCAGCTCTACACGTTAGAGGATTGCACTTCTTGAATGAACGTGATTCTGAAATGAAAGATGTTCAAGAGACGTAAGCGCTTTAAGCTCAGTTACCATTTGAAAGAAAAAAGTATTTATTTACCAAGACCCACACAAATCAAAAATTACAGACCTTACAATTTATAATATGTGGTCCTTGAAAGTCGATCTCAAACTTGGCATTTTCTGGCATAATTCCCCCGGTCTTCCGCTTTAACCGACTTCATGTTTCTCATTTATTCAACATAATATATCATGCTGCGAAAATCGATTTTCAAAAACTGCCGCGGGCTTTTAATTATTTCTTTAGGAGTAAACTTCGAAATCAGTTATAGTCACCTACTTCTAAAGTTTCTAGACATTCTCGGCACCAGAAGTTTCGAAGGTGTGCTGTGGCCCTTGAGAAATTAATTTACTGTTATCAAAGAAAGATCTGGAACCCAAATTTCCATCTTTAAATAATAACATTGTTCGATCAAGTTGTGAAATAAACATGCTACAACTAGTCCCAGTTTTATTCAATCAACCTAGTAGTTATTTTTTCTGATGTGTGAAACCCTTGAGATCCATCAAGGCGAGGCTTGAACTGTATTACTGGAAATATAGGTAGATATATTTATTATAATTCGCTGCTATAGGTATTTATGTTGATGAGAAAATGGATATCATTACGCAACATAATAACTTTCAAACGAGCAAGACGAATTGTTTGTCTCATCGTAGAAGATTACCTCCCGTCAAATAACCGTGAAATGGCATTTTTGAAAAAGGAAAACTTTTAAAAACTTGACAACTCAGAAGCTCATTTGCTCGGCGATTTTCCTGGCCAGTAATTCAGCGTCTGTGCAGTTTTAAGGTTCCGTAGCCTATGATAAATAACTCCCTTAGAGGAAATCTAATTCTTAAAGTACGCAAACCAAAAGAAGTCTGATTAGCTGGTGGCCTTCCTTAATAATAAAAATCGACTGTCAGTTCATCCGTACACAAAGTATGAAATGCAAAGCTATACTCGAGCTGGTATTAAGTAAGAAATACCTTTTTTTTTTTGACGCAGGGGAATGCCTTTACGCACGCTACCCAGGAGCCCGGGTGGCTCAACCGGGTACAGTGTCGGGCTCGACAACTGGGTTGCCCCTACCGACTAAACCCCTGCGGGTGCCTTCAGCCGCTATGATTGGAGGGCCCCGGATCTGAAAGCAACAGGGCGCCTCCAGCGACAGGCTAGCCTCGGTGAAAAGGACTCCTCAGACTCCTCCTCCTTAGGGATTGTCCGGCTGTCTTTGAACAGTCCCTAACTTGGAACCGTGCAATGGGGTCAGGTTCCCATCCTAACCCCTGGTCCCAATGCTCCAACGGAGCTCACCACGCCGGTCGTCCTAATCCACGCCGCCATCTGCTGATTCAGAGGGACGGCTGGAGGACCTCCGGCATTGGCTGGTCCCATCCGCTGGGCGACGGACCAACCATTAAACGACAGCAGAGGACAAGGAGGACGGCAACGACACACCGGATCTCCTCTTCCTCTGCGGCCCCACCGCCAACGCAACAGACGGTGGGCCCCCGTTCGGTCGCGGGAGATAGAGTACACGGCAACGACACACAGAGACACCTCTCTTCCCGCGACCGCTCCTCCATGGAAGCATCCAGAGCGGGCGCCAGCGAAGCCCACTCGACGCGGCCCCACCCGGGATCCCTCTTGGTTCACCGTAGTTGTCCAAGACACGGCTCCTAAGCCCCCTCACCACGACAAGGTGGATATCCGACGAGGGGGAAGTGAGAAATACCTCCTTCCACAGTCGTACTGGCCTTTTTTGGCTCAAGAGCATTACCAAGCCATTACCAACATCATATATACGAAATCACAACTATGTTTTCGCGTTTCGTGTGGTTTGCTAGCTTTTGTGGCCCGTAAGTGATACAAATGTGAAAAACACTTCTGCAACATTAATAAGAGTTGTAAGTCACCATATCGATCTTTTCCCTCTCTGCTATTAAACAGGCTTTTTTTATATTTTCATTTACTTAACACAGGACTTTGCTAGGAAGAAAACCTGAATGTACTGTAATTAGAGAATGCGAGTTTGTTCCTTATTCACGCTAGAACTACTTAACTGATCATCATGAAACTTTGAACACATATTCCTATTCTAGGTATTAGGAATGACATAGGATACTTTAACATAACTTGACTTAAAATATGATCTGGATCAATGATATATTAAAAAATACGAAAATAACAATAATGAAATGAATTAAGGACGTAGAATGTATAAAATTAGACTGTATAGATTGTAGGTCTATTATAAATTATGCTTTAAATGATAATATTAACACGCTCAAAAGGCGGAATATATTGGAAGCCATAATACACATAATGTGAATCTATTTTTGTACCCATATTCCGGCCAATAAAATGCTTTCTTTCTTTCTTTCTTAAGAAAAAATATTTTCTAGAAGGGTCAAAATAATATTGTGGCAGATATTGAAATTCTATTGTCGTTCTATTTGAATGTAATGTTCATTGATATTTATTAAAGGGCTTCAACGCGAGCGAAGCGGCGGAGAAAAGCTGGTATTGATAGGCCAGCATCGCGTCTGTAAGACACCTAGTTTTGCGGATGTCTGTGGGCAGCGGTAGTCAATAACCACCTAATTGTTTGCCCCCTATGAAATAAAAGAAAATATTTGAAAACATTTAAACACAACTAAACCTTATTCCCAGGACTCCTCCGCCTGCAGCAGCTGTTCCTCAGCCTCCAACCCACCGAGGCGACGTTCCGCATCACCAACGTGAAGCGCGTGACCAACGCCTCGGAGGTGGTGGACTACCTGGTGTCCCTGGAGCGCGTGGACCGCTGGAGCCACAAGAACGTCATCCTGGACTCGAGCACCCGTCTGGCCAAAGACGCCCTCATCATGCATGTGCGAGACGTGTACCTTGGACGCCGCAATTACCATTACTTCTTGAGCGGACTGGTGAGTATTGTTCAAATTTATCTACCAATCTACCTACCCTAAGCTACCAATTTCGTCTATGCAATCGAGCAATCGAGTTTTTGGTGTGTTGTTACTTCCTATGAACATTTAGTAAGAGGTGGACTCTGCATGCTTGCATGCAGCCGAATTGACACGACGGCACGACCGGGGAGGTACCTCTCGCTTACACGAGACCGTCGTAAAGTGACAGCTGTGCTGTCTCGTTTTGTGCGGTCTGCAAGTAGCCGGTGGCCCATAGAGGTGGGAGGAGAAAGTCGTAGCGCATCTGTATAGTCTCTGTGCGGATGTCTATGGGCGTCAGTAGTCATGAAAATGTCTCCGACTGCTCGTTTGCAACTCTATACCATTAAAAATATCATCTGCTTACAAAGATGTTGTGCCCTCCCTCACCTCATCACCCAATAGGCCGCCAAACTCTTAAGCGGAAAACACGACAGCAATAACGGCCTCCGGCGGTATAATGTAAGCGAGTGGTACCTCCCGATTCGAATGCAAACCAACAACTATCTTAACAATCACTTACATATTAAGACATTTTCTTTAGTAACACATACCTTCATTTTTTATTTTATAAGATAAAACAGTCAGGTATTTGAGCCTCATTTGAGGCGCGGAGAGAAGAATGACAACACGTCTGATATACTTCTAACGTAGAAGTCTAGGGCCGTCAACAGTAAAAGGCTGATTTATCGTTACATCCATTATACTAATAACAATTAATTGTAAATATGTGCATTCTGAATTAATCTTAATATTGGAAAAAACTTTATTAATGTCCAATTGATAGAATCAGGGAGTTAGGATAATTGGTATTTAAAAAGTAATAAATACAACAAAGTAAAATTTTATTTCCCATTATATTGCATTATCAGAAGGGCTCCGATTTGCCTATTTATATAAAAATCCCATAAAACGCCCAAATCTCTCCAGTTTCAAAGTTTGAAAAAGTTTCTGTTAAAAGTTATGTAGGGTAAAGGTTAGTTACGAAGTAGGACGAGATTTTATTACCGACACCACACCTTGAAAATAAGGTTCCATACTGTGATATTTTTATCGTTAAGAATATTATGAAGAAACTTTTAACCTTCGTAGCCAAGTTGTAGTAAATATGAATGATCTGCAATTATCAAGACGGGCAGTTTCAACAACCGGTTTCATCTGTATTTTGAGCGTGATAGTCGGTATACAGCTTATAGCCTTCTTCAACAAAAGGGCAATAGAAAATCTATATTTTCTATTTAGCTGTGGTCTAATTCGGCGGCATGCATGCATGAAGCGTGGCACTCTTAATAATAATGTTCACCAATAATAAAATTTTGTAGGTTATGGACGATCGCTGGGAGAAGGACGTGGCGGAGTACGGAGCTATCAACGTCACCGGGTTCCGTGTGCTGGACTTCTCCAGCAAGGCCGTCAAGGACTTCCTCGACATCTGGCGCCGCGATGGCGTTTCGGTAAGATTTTATCTTATATCGTACTTTTTTTTTAGTATAAGGGGGAAAACGAGCAGACGGAGCCATTTTCACGACCACCGACGCTCATAGATGCAGATGCGTTCCTCCTTCTTGCTTTATGTGCCACCGGCTACTTACACAGAGCACGAAACGCGACAGCACAGCTGCTATTTGACGCCGGTTTCGTTTAAGCGAGACGTATCCCCCCAGTCGTGCCGGCCGAATTCGACTGCATGCATGCTTGCAGCGTCGCACTACCTCTTATTAAGACTGTGTACTAGGGCATACGAGCAAAATCCTCCACCTTCGACCCAGTGCGCAACCCTTCTGTATTTCGGCCATAGAAGTAGTCATAGGACCTAGAAGCAGACAGCAGCAGAGGTGCTTTCACTCAATTTCCCCATTAAGTCACTGGAGTTTCACATCGCAAAATACGACAATGTAAGCCATCATAAGTAATAGTACCATAGTTGTGACTAGGGGCGTGCAAGATACATATGGAATAAATATAAAGAACTTTAATATAAGATAACTTTGCTTTTGTTTTACGTTTGACTCCGAGGATACCAGATTATCACATGCTGAATAGTGTGATTATCAGACGACGCAGGAGTAGCAGGGTTGGGCTACTACTCCTGCGTCGCCTGATCCGTTAGCAGCCACTACTATGACCCTTTGATATGATCTCAGGGAGCCCGGGAGAAAATGCTAGTGTAGTAGTGCGAAGAAAAACTATTGTGCGACCCGTATCGAATTTAAACAGAAGGAAATTGAAGTAGGAAGTAGTTCCAGTTCCCCTTCCCAGTCAAAGCGGGAGACTTGCCTTATATGTTAAAAAGCAAACAAATAATCATTATACGCGTACCAGAGGCTGGTTAGTGTTGGTATAAATTACAAAAGTTCCCAATATTCGCGGTGATTACGCGGCAACCTCGGGAGATGAGGACTCAGCGATAATCGAGTTTTAAGCGCTTTTGTGTCGCTCACCAAACTTTTCGCTTAATTAAAAAATTATTACGCAAAGAGGCTTAGCGGATTTTTTTGTGTAAGAGACGCAAGCGCCACTGACTTACACTCAGTCATATTTTTTTTACACTCCGCGCCATATTGTATTTCGACGCACATAGGCTATACAGATGCGTTGCCCTCCATTCTCCTCCCTCCCTACATCAGTAAATAAGGTATTGAACCTTGTGAGACAGCATTTTTTTGTTTTCAATAAGAGCGTCAAGATAAATTTAAATTCTAACTTTTGGGTACCAATGATAATGTTGTTATTCTATAGGAAATTGCCATATTCATTATAATATAATAAAAATATAAAAAATATGGTAGATAAGATGACGGCCATGTGTATCATGTCCTTAAAAATTAGTGCATATTTAGTTATGAGTTTATGTTGTAGACATTATATTAAGGACTACAGACACCGCTTTTGTAGATCGTAATAAAATTATAACAATATATTTATAATCAGAATTCAAAGGGTATAAACAAAATTCAGGGAAGCGTTCATTCAATTTGAACTTATCGAAATTTTTATAAAACCCTTTTTATAGAGCTTTTCTAACGAAAATTTGCTCTATTATTTTTTAAAGGTTTTTTTTCCATCTTGCGGTGTTTATCGAAGCTAATCAACGAACCTGTAAATGAAATGCTTCAGTTTATACAAAATTTATTATAATTCGTTTTTGCTGATATCTAGAGTTCTTTGAAACAAAACGGAACTCTTATAGAATCAGTTTATAGTCTAGTCTGTCTGTAAGTGCTCTCAAAACCCCAATACACGATAAAACGTTAAATTGTTGGTGACGATAATAAAGCATCCATTGATTCATAAGATAATCATTAGAACATCAACAACGTAGTAACATTCTTTACGCTAGTTCGCGGGCAGAACACACCGAGTGCCACATTTTTTTTAATAATATAGGAGGGCAAACGAGCAGTCGGAGTAAATTTTGTGAGCACCGACGCCCATAGACATCGACATATCCGCAGATGCGTTGCCTTCCTTCCTCTTCCTCCTTCCACGGGCCACCGGCTATTTACTCGCACACAAAACGCGACAGCACAGCTATCACTTTATGCCGGTATCGTGTAAGCGACAGGTGCCCGGCCGTGCCGGTCTAATTCATCTGTATGCACGCATGAAGTGTGGCACTACCTGTCACTAAAACTCTCTGTTGTTTCTTTGCTAACACGCTCGTTCCGAAGACTTAACTCTTGAGAAAATATAACACTACGACCGTTTCTGCAGGCTCAAGCCGCTCTGATGTATGACACCGTGCAAGTGCTGATGGACTCCATACTCCGTCTGATGAGGAAGAAGCCCGAGCTGCTGCGTGTCGTCACCCGCCGCAACAGCCTCTTCAACGGCACCAAGACTGTGGAGTGCAACCCGCAGAACAAAGATCTGGTGCCTTTCGACCTGGGATCGAAACTGTCGAGGTCCATCAAAAAGGTGCGTTTCTATAATCAGCTCAAGCAAAAATATGGACTTTTTCTTCTATAATCATGAGTTCGTAATTCTTTTTCTTATTCAAAATACTTTTGAGGTCTATAAGAAAACACTCGTGATTTTTCTCCATGTGTATAGGTGAATTGAAGCATATACACACAATACACTCAAAATATTTAAACATTCTTATTATTGCAGTGTTTGTCTTATAATCTGTTGTTACTCATCATTACTACTATATTGTGCTAGAAAAATTATACCTTATATATTATTTTAAAGTTACGTCAATCTGTGGACATATAGCTATGTTAGCATTTGATTAGCCGAAAGAGATAAAATATTTATTATGTACTTTGTTAAACAAGCCATAGACAGTGATAAAAAACATACTTTTTATAGAAATAAATTGCTATCGTTTAGCTGTTGTTAAGACCTCAGGCATCTCTATCGTATTTCGGAGGAGTTACGAATTGTTTTCAAAGTAGAAAAATAACGTTATATTTCTACTTTGCTTTTATTAATTATGTTTCGGGAGTAATTATATATTTTAACATTGAAGTTCCTACTTACTGTACAAGTCGTGTCTCTTATTCTTTCCAGTTATTGTTTGAGATAGTAATATTTGCTTAAGACTCGTGTGCGTTATTAAAAAAAATCTGCTTCCTTTACTAGTATGCTATTTTAATTATGCTGATATCCCAGTATACTACAAACATTTTTCCAATTACCAGATGCCCTTACACTTATAGTGGCTCCTATTTCTTTATAGCCATTCTGACTTAAAACCTCTGGTACCGACCACGTGTTCGCTGCGTGTTTTTGAAGCGTTCAGGAACGTCCGCGGTAACCGAAAGGTACAAAGTAGTTCATTTAAAAAAGGCTGGTATACTAAGAAAATTGTTCATTTTCATTTCAAATATCGGAGGTAGTTATATAAATTATAAGTTAGTTAAATAAAAAAATAAAACGTGGCGATATAATATAATTAAAAGATACATGTCGTTTATACCTATAAGTGATTGATGAACGCTATCTAAGCAATACTCATATAACATGTAAATGTTATCTGTGTTGTGTTGTTGTGGGTAAACCTTCTAAATAAAATAAAAAACAAATAATATATTTTTATATCCTAATCAAAATACGATTAAATTAATAATTTTCCTGCAAAGAACAAAAAACAAAAGATTAACGATACGACAATCGTTAATCTTTTGTTGAATAATAATAAAATAAAACAAAATAACCAAAAATAATAAGAAAAACAAACAAAGATAATAAACAAAAAAATATTAACATAAACTCCTCTCAACTAAAGAAAGACTCCCTAATTAATCATCACCCACATCTCTATTACGCGCTACATGTGAGAAAGTATTGGATTTTGTCGGAAATTGATGTATTATGTTGCTATTGTCGGGTGTATTTCAAATTCCGTAGTGCTTATGCGAATGAATGATGCCAATTCATATATTCTATGACAGCGTGCGAATTCGTATTCAGTGTAGTTTTATTTGAAAAAGTATTTCAATACACATTCATCATTTCATATTTAATTTCTCAGTGACATTTACCAAGTACACAGTCAGAGTACCGCGTGGTATTCTGCTATTAAAAATTGTTTGTCAGCTGTGCAGCTCACGAGTATGTTTCTGTAATTAAAATAGCCCAAAACATGTAAGCGACGAAAACACGGTACAGCGAAAAGTTCCTATTGGAATCAAAATAAAAAAAAATATGGGGAACTCCTCTAGGTGACTTTACATTTTTCCATCTACGAAATCTCAAGGTCGAGCAGTCGATTATGCATCGTGTTCTGGTACAATCCCAGCTGATGGAACCCGTTTGATCTGGAACAACGACAAGTATAGTCTTTTAGGGTCTTATGTGATCGACACTTCCCTGGGCGTGTCTATATAACTCTGCTGCAATGTGTCAGTCACACTACCTCTTTTATTGTAGTTTAAGGGGGAAAAAAGTCGGAGACATTCTCATGACTACCTACGCTCATAGACATCCGCAAAGAAGTTATACGGACGCGTTGTCCTCCTTCCTCCTCCCCCCTCCATGGGACACCGTATGAAATGCGAGAGAACTTCGGCTGTATGATTATAGCGTGGCACTACCTCGTACGAAGTTAAATATGTCTCGTAACCCGATCGTACTTAGCGTTTGAGTTGCGTCAACACGCCCCGTGACCTGGCGTTTGACCCGGCGGCGCTCGGAATACAAAACACTAGGCGGTCTGGTTTTATTGAATCTCGCGGGAAATCTGAGGCGTAAGCCATTTCGCCACTTTTCGTTACAGAAATAGAATTATGTTATACAATATTCCAATAGGATTAACATCAGCTATGGCTATCCATTGATTGTAAGCTAAGTAAGTTCCTTAACTTTGCTTCAATTGTGAGGATTTTGCATATTTGTCTCTTTATACTATAGAATAAAATTACGCCATTACCAGTGGCGTAACTACAGGGCGGCAAATCATCCAAATGCCAGGGGCCCCAGCAGGTAAGGGCCCCGGGTCAGAGAAGAATCCCAATTCTCAACATTTATTATTACACGTTTAGTAAAAAAAACTTCTATAATTTGGAATCCCCTCGGGTGAATTTACCACGGGCCTCGAGCCGTATAGTTACGCCACTGGCCATTACTAGGATATGTTAGAATCAAAAGATCGTACACGTATTCATGGATGGTATCTCCTCACCTTAAACTTCATTTTATCCAACTGCTTGTTTGCCCTCTATGCTTTGAAAATATAATTTTAGAAGTCAGAGCAGCATGACGTTTAAATTCCTTTTTTGTACGTATTTAAGAAATGTAATAAATACGTACGTAATAATCGCACATTAATTAATATTGAGGAAAAATGCGATTGATTTTGAAGAGCATTGAAACGTGAAGATCGGCCTGACCGCTCGCACTGCTCCAATGGCATAATTTCTGTTCCCTGACCCGCTGAACCAGAAGGGCCTTTGTACCTCTTATATTATCTGACACTCATTATTGAATCATGACGCTTGTTATATTGATGATTAATCACGATTGATTCCTTCGAATCATGCGAATATGGTAACATATAGTGCCACGCGGTCTGCTGTAGCCGAATTGGGCCGGCACGACCGGGGAGGTACCTCTGGCTTTTTCGGTACCAGCGTGAAGTGACAGCTGTATTGTTTGAGTTGCGTGCCGTGTGTAGCTGGTGGGAGGTGGAGGGAGGGCAACGCATCTGTAGAACCTATTTTCAGAAGTCTATGGGAGTCGACAATGAGTAACTTAATGGTAGATTCCTCTTTCTCTCTCCTATTTTAGTATGGTACTTACTATTGAATCGTAACACATGGTAATTTGATCTGTAACCACAACTGTTGTTTTAAAATCATTCGGGTATTACTAAGCTGCTGGTTTTCTGTGCCCGTCGAAACATTGAAAAAGTTAAAAGCTATATGAAATTTTAAAATTTATGTATACTATTTATGCGTCCGTCTTTCTATTATATTCAGTTAATTATTAATAAACTATTACTTACTTCAATATGCACGCGTATCCGACGTTAAAAGCTAGTTGTTTTTATTATTCATTCTTATTCAGCTATCGAATCCGATTTTAAACAATAAGAGCCCGTGAAGATAAATCAGACACAATTAAATAGAACATATATTGGTACAACGCTAGGGTTGTCAATGTTATAAAATTCAAAAGTTACAAAGGTTTTATGGCGCTGTTAGTGGTAATATGTATACGGACGTACTAAGTCCTCTTCTCGATTGCTTCTTTCTGTAAAAATGTGTGGGTGTACTTTAAAAGGCACGTACAAAGTATTTATATTTGTCGTACATATCCATTAGTCAAATAAATAAATGTGAATCTCAGAAAACTGATGACTCAACCATTACTATTTTTGCATAGTAAATACAAAAATATATATACAAAAACATTAACTAACTAACTAACTCTTCTGGCTCAGTGACCCGAAGTGAGTCTTGGCCTCTGAAATCAGAGTTCTCCACCTAGCGCGATCTTGCGTAATTTCCGCCAATTTGTGGCTTGGATCTCGCGCAAGTCTGCTTCCACCAAGTCACTCCACCACAAAATCATTAACGCTTGATATTTTATTTATATTTTTTTAACTAATTTAGACATAGGTAGGTAAACTTAGGCATTTAAATGTATGTAAGTGCATGTGTTTATTTTGGCACACTACTGAGAACCTACTATGTCATACATTTGGATACTAGTGGCTAGCTTCAGAGCACTCCGTTTTGAAAGCATATAATACGTGGCATGCTTATTAGAATACCAAAAGGCATGTTATCAAACTCAAATTTATTTGTCAAATATTTTCTATTAATCCTTGTCTTTCTTTTAAAAAATTGTGACGGATATATTATACAAATAAATAAATTATATTCTATTCTATTCTATGTATTTCTACGGTTTGTAAGGGTCTATTAGGAAAATGAGAAAAAGATGTTTATGGGCGTTGGTAATTCAACCAATATCACCACATCAACTGCGGGAACTATAAAAAAAAGGTGTAAACAAGTAATAAGACTTCAAAAAAAGGTGGAGAAAGCAAGTCAAATTTGTAAAGAGAAGTCACGACCTTTGGCACTCGTGATCGACAGGAAATATGTGAGAATAAGAGATTTTTTTTTTTGTAATTGAAAACTAAATATGACATGTTATGTCATCGTAACTAAGGTAAACAATTTATGTATAATTTTGAAGAAGACACATAGAAATTAAAAGTCATAGAAATTTCATCAATAATTACGTGTGTCATAAATATCATCGTGTCACCATTCATTTGAGTGTAAAGTTTTATTTCTTAAATTAAAATAATTTATAAGCATTAAAATTACACACATAACGCATACATAACAAATACACACATTAAATAATATTAGCGTTCTGCAATTCTCTTACACTCAAACTATAAGTGTGCTAAAGGCGAATGGCAGGTTTGTTTGGAAGTTTCGTACACCTAATAATAATTATCGAGTTATGTGATATTTTTGTTTTAATTGGTAGATAATATTATATACAAACTTATTTTAAATTCTTATATTGTTAGAAGTTCGGAAATAAAAGTTAGAACCAGTTTAGTACAAAACTTATGGTACGTCAGTGTGTTCCGCATAGGCAAGGCCGCATTCCATACGCCCACGTAAACATTATTTTGGCTCTTTCGTTCGGCTTGATACATTTATTTTATTTCTATTTCTAAATAATTATATATCATTTCGATATTTGTATTATTTTACATATGGGAACTTTTTAATGCATATCTGGGCTTAGTTTATGCTTCCATTGCGTTTGATTATTCAATTCTTCTAATTCTTTTTTTTAATAATACGAACTTTTGAAAATAGTAAACTTAGACGAAAAGAAATGTCTTAATTGCCTTAATAAATGGTACAAATTATATTACATAAGAACAAAAAAAGTAGGTTGTACGAAACCTGCCGTTCTTCTTTCATACTCTTCTTCAACAGCACTGCAGCATAAATGTTATATTTATATAATTCAAGCTATATAATTTTCCTAGTGTTAATTGAAATAGACACATGTTGCTTGTTCATGACATAATAATTATTATATAACAAACGCTGATCTGATGTATACTAATATCCTATAACTTCGATATGCTCACGACTTGAGTAAATAATAGCTAGTAAATGTTTATTCAGAGACCCCACTGTTTGTTAACTAAAGATATTAACATGAACTATTAATCGTTTACCTTTATTTTATTGAGTAAGCATGTAGTATTAAACGGCCTTTTTTGGATTATGTTTCTTAAAAAGGATTCAAAGACTTCGTATAGGATTCGTCTGGTATCTTTGTTATCAAAAGATACAGCCATTTATGGACATGTTGTGATAGTCAGACGTCCCAATCCACGCCAGCGACTGCTGATTCAGTGGGACGCGTGGAGGACTCTTCAGCTAAGCTGCTGTTAGTCAGGCCTCTCCTCTCAAGACTGTTCGGTAGCATCGTCGGAGAGGACGGTTAAGAAACCTCATTTCTAACTACAAAAATCCAAGGCAAA
The DNA here is from genome assembly GCA_001625245.1 of Calycopis cecrops. Classification (NCBI taxonomy): domain Eukaryota; kingdom Metazoa; phylum Arthropoda; class Insecta; order Lepidoptera; family Lycaenidae; genus Calycopis; species Calycopis cecrops. The sequence goes on along the minus strand of LUGF01054901.1, from coordinate 124,223 downwards.
AGAACTGCCTCTGGCATTATTCGCTAAAATATTCAAATAAAAAATATTTATTTTACAATTAGTGACAGCCCTGTGAGCACAGGTGCCGAATATGGGCCGTTTTTTATATAATGAGATTGCACAGTAGCGGGAAACAGGTCGAACGATTAATTAGGTCTTATTGAGAAGCTAATTACTTTTCCCCTTTACAAGGCCTCCCCACAAAGACTTTATGGGCTTAAACAGAAATATTTAACTCGTTCATTTTGTATGCTCAGGTCAATCTTATTGGAGCCAATCATCTTTGAAATTTAATTATACGTTTTTGTGTTGGCCTTTTTATTTGATCAGTTCGCTGTTTTGCGCCTTTTTTCGCTGGGAGTGTTTTGCAGTTCAGTTCAAAGTTTGCTAACATAAATTAATTTATTTTATAAATGTACTAATTACTCCCTATACTCCTATTTTATTGCGGGACTTAGATTTTTATTTTTAATACTCTGTACTCATAATATAAAAGTAGCCAAAATTATACCCTATATTGCAATGTCAAAAAGTTCAGAGTACGGAATAGTTTATAATTCTATACACCCTAACTCTAAAGTCCTAACTTCATAAAAGTTACCCGTAGCCAAAATTCGTGGTTCGTCCCTTTTAGTGTCATTAAATGGATATAAAGTATAATAATTATGCAACATTTATTACTTATCTATTATTTAGTTCTTGAAACGAGCCGATTTCATTAATACTGTGGCATATTGATATAATTACGTTCAAATAAAAAGACGCATACAATAATACCTTTTCCTTGCACGGGTAAAAAGACGCACACTGCGAGAAAGTGATGCAAAATAGTCTATACGTTAGTGGAAGCAAGACAGCGTTAGTAACATCGTCATTCTAGAACATCCGATATTAATAAGTACAGTGTTACATGTTAACTATGTTTATTATACGCGTTAATTAGCTGTGCTACGCCGTAGCACTCCACATGAGAGTTATAATATAACAGGGTTACGGCGTAGCGGCGTAGAAACGTAGAAGCGCCGCAGTTACTTATCACGACATAGATTTGAATATTGTTTTAATGTAATAAAACTACGTATTAATTATAAAGGGATGTATAATTGCAGATAGTGGGTTTTCGTATTGGGAAGGGCGCAAGGATGGCTTATAAGGGTGATTATTGGATGACAAATGACTACGAGCATAATTTATTACGTACGTGCTTTGCCCTTATTCACCTAATATGTCTCTCGATATTGATTTTCTCAGATTCTAGAAAACCGAGTTCATCAATCATCAGTATCATATGTGTGTGTCATGTATTTTCAACAACAAGTCAAGTATTTAAATTTTGAACTAAATTAAAAAAAAATTAAAAATATTTTATTTATTGCACTTTACATGTTTATTATTTTAACTACAATTTAAAAGTTGTTCTAAGTTTGTAAAATGATTTTTCGTTTTTATAGTATAGGGCACAAACGAGCAGTGCAGAGCCTGGTGATGGCCACTGATGCCCATAAACATCCACATATAGGTTATACAGATTCGTCGCTCTTTCCACCTTACCCTCCATGGTCTACCTCCAAGGGAAACTCGCAGTAGGCACTTGACGCCTGTATCGAGTGAACTAGAGGTACCTCCCCGGTCGTGTTGGCCAAATTCGGCTGCAATACGGCATTGCACGACGGCAATACCGTATCGTCATACCTTTTACTTGCTTTCTTAGAACAGCAACAAAAATATATGTTCGTGAGATGGAGAACACACACACTTACATACCGACACAAATACATCCAAAAGTTGTATACGTACATATACGTACAATTGGCTCCATTTCGTTCTCATCTTTTTTTCACACCATAATGTATTATAAAACAGAATAAAAGCATTGGCAAAAAGATAAAAAGTCATTACAAAAAACCATAATCGTAATTTAACTAGACACATTGTACCGTTTGTTGCCGACGTAACAAGGAGGCTGACTTACGACGTGAGGGGGAGCCGCCACTGATAGGGGGGCAGTGACATAGGTGGGAGTGACATAGGGGGTAAGTGACAGAACAGAAATTCTGTCTACACACATTCTTCATTGCTTCGGGTCGCACTTGACTTTGGAATTTCAACAGAGATATTAAAAATGTCATATAAGTGCTTATATATTAACTGAGGATCGCTTCGATTCTTCATTATTTTAATGCAACACTATGAAGGTGTAGTGTCGAGAGGTATTGCTAAACAGCTCGGGTAAGACAGAGACACATATGATATCACCAAGTGACAGCCATCTAGTCGCGTTACCGTTTCTGGTGACACATTGTAAGGAGAAAAGTGAAATGGAAACACATTTGCATATAAAAAACTAAACAGTTGTCAATGAGAATCGGTATTCATCAAAGGGATCCCACTGCTCGTTTACTTCTTTATACCAAACTGTATTTTAATTATGTTTATTACAAGCAGCGCTCCGCTGCTTCACATGCGGCATCCACCTACTTGGCTTACTTGTACGTAGCCTGTATAAGGCCTGGCCATTTAGGCTGTCTAATGTTAAAAGAATTACTGAAATCGAAGCAGCACTTTCCAAGCTAAGCAAACAAACTCTTCAGCTGTATAACATTCGTATAGATATATTTTTAAGATATATAAAGAAATAAACTAAATAAGTAGGTTCTATACTCCTTGATCGCTCATTGTACCAAGAAACCGTCACTTGTATAGATGATGTTATCCATCTGAACAAGTTGTTCTCGTTATTCATAATTATATTACTTTATGAATCGCCCGGGACTTCTTAACTTACGGACCGAAGTTACGCGATATTTCATGTACGACATGACAAAACCTAGGTGTATAAAATAAAAAGTTTTTTTTTATTTCTGAATTGATTTCTATTTTTTTAGTGTGGGAAAAATTATGAAATCTTCTTTGTGTTTAAGAAATAAATCATGTTATAATATTGATAAAATTTTAAAGCAAAATTTATATGAATATAGATTTTAATGGAAATGTATATGTCTGTATCTCTCTAAATAATTTATCCAATTTTAAATAACTTGCAATTACATTTACTGATTAATTATATTAATTTCAATTGAAACATTTTGAGTCGACGATACCCGTTTCATAAAGAAATTACAAATTCACTTGCTATATAATTATTACCTATTTGTGACCAATTAGGGCATCCATTCGAAACGCAAACCTTTTTTAGTCCTCGGTAACATAATGGCTATAATTTATCAATTTTTATAATGCAGCAGTCGGTATCTCGACTTGCAATACACTATTGTAGGGCAAAATAACGGTTTGACAATTCGGCCACACAACCACGTTACTACATCTATTATACACATTACAAATATTAAATGACATATAGCAGAATGATTAATGAGTTTTAATTATTAAAATGATCTACAATTTATCCGAACCTATTGCAATGTACATTAATGGAAATTCATTATAAATAATTTATATTTACACAACATGCACAATGTAATTGCGTTGTTCAAGTCAGTGATATTTTAATATTTCTAAATTATTATTTATATATCAATAGAAAAGAGATGTTTTTTAAATTAATACAATCCTACTATAATATTATAAATGCGAAAGTTTGTAAAGATGTTTGTTACTCTTTCACATAAAAACTACTGAACGGATTTTCATGAAACTTTACTGTAATACAGCTTTTATATCAGAATAACATAATAAGTTAAAATTTATAGGGATTTTTTATAATCCGAAATCCACGCGGGCGAAGCCGGGGGCGAAAGCTAGTAATGTATAATTAAAGGATAGTTACACGAAACCGGTGTAAAGTGACAGCTGTGCTGACGCGTTTCGTGCAGTGTTTAGCCTGTGTCCAATGGAGGTGAGAGGAGAAAGGAGGGCAGCGCATCTATATAACCTCTGTGCGGATGTCTATAGGCGTCGGTAGTCTTGAAGATGGCTTCGACTGCTCGTTTGCCCTTCTTATAGGTACTATAAAAAATAATTCAACTTTACCTCGTCTATAAATAGTCTCACTTTATTAATTAGTACAGCTGGGCGATGAAATAAAGAATTTTATTTACAATTTTGATCTAATTTCTTACACTATAAGACCTCTCTTTCACCCCGATCTAGCAAAGCAGCAATGGCTACTCTTACATAGAATTTTAGGTGTTTATATTAAATTTTGTATTTCAAATGTACTGAAAAAATTTTTTGATATCTTAAGTTTAATTTAATATTACTCGTCACAATAAAATAAGTTTATCGGATTTTATCGCGGTTTATTACATTATATTTTAAAAATAAATTCCAATGTATATACTAATACTTAAATCACGATAAAATATGTTAAGTTATTTTATTGTTATGATTGAAAAACTTTTTATTACCATTTTTTGAAATACTTTTTATTACTAGTTTTTGCTCGCGACTTGGTTCACATAAAAACAAAAGAAAATCCTTATCGCGCCCTGTATTATAGATTTTTCTTTTACAGCTATTCATGTAAACTCATACACATATCATAGATTTATATATCTATTACTTTTATCCTAGAAATATAACAGTGATTAAATTTATCGATAAAAATTAACTAATGCATTAATGTTGAATACCAAATGCACATCGATGTCATGCCATGTCGCATTCATATTACACTTACTTGGCAATTTGAAATTATTATTATATTGTTAAAATATTTTGTCGCTCGCCTCCGACGTAATAAATCGGAAGCCAGGAGATATTGTTGTTTGTTTCAGACGGAGATAGATGGTTTGACCGGCCACATAAGCTTCACTGAGGAGGGCCATCGACTCAACTTTACCCTCCAAGTTATGGAGATGTTCGGCGAAGGGGAAATGGTTAAAGTACGTACTTTCGATTATATGCTATTTTTAGTTTATACTTTGTGTTTATTTATTTATAAGTTTATTTTATCACTTTTATATCGATACAAAAGTTTTACATTAAATCTTATTCTAGCTCATTATAATTACAATTTAATTACAACTCAATAATTACATACTCGTATTAGACAGTATCAATTATGAAATGCTGAATTTTTATTGGGTTTTAGGGTCAATGTCAATGGTCAAAAAAACACATTTTCATCACATCTATTCGAAAAGAGACAGTTTGATCCTCGTAAACAGGGAGCAAAATAGCTCTTTGATCCCTAGGCATGGAAAGTGATTTGAATTTGGAACGTGGATAAAATCGTGTGTCAAAGCCCCAATGACCAGATAAGAAATTAATTCTATCCGGCCACACGGATGTCAGTCATGACGTCAAGGTGACCTTGATGTCATGAGGCCATGACACCCGTGTAGCCACACCATTTCGAACATTGTATGAACAAATCGCTGGCTTTATGGCAAAATAATATGTCTTCGTTGGCGAAATTAAAAAAAACTCGGAAAATGATTTTTTTTTTATGGTATAGGGGGCAAACGAGCAGTCGGAGCCATTGTCATGACTACCGACGCCCATAGACATCTGCATAGAAGACAGCCTCTACACAAATGCGCTGCCCTCCTTTCTCCTCCCACCTCCATGGGCCTGCGGCTACTTACACACCGCACGAAACGCGACAGCACAGCTGTCACTTTACGCCAGTCTCGTGTAAGCGAAAGGTACCTCCTCGGTCGTGCCGGCCCCATTCGGCTGCATGCAAGCATGCAGTGTGGCACTACCTCTTACTAAAATGATTAGTTGCAGTACTCATTTTCTCATAGAGGGCGATGAAAAGTAGAGTGTTGACCTCGGGAGCAACACTATTTTTGAAGCTCGAGTACTTTGAATCCCTCGCTGTGCTCAGGATTCTACTTTAGAATCCCTCGATACGCTCGGGATTCTACTCTAGAATCCTTCGCTCTGTTCTTGATTCAAAAAACACTCTCGCCTGAAAAATAGTGTTTTGCTCCCTAGGTTAACAATCTACTATTTAACCTTAAAGAGGTTGTATATTTCAATGTATAAACTTTACTATCTTAGATTTATCTTCTAGATCTATCTTTTTGTAAATATTATGGTATTTTCTCGGGGCTATTTACGGCTCCCAGGTGAATGAATTCGCTTTATGAACTGAATACACAACGTACTTTTTTTTGCTTAAGTTGCTTATTATTAAAATATTTCGTATAACAAGTCGAAACCACGCTGGAGGTATATTACAGAGTAAAAAATATATACTAAAAATAGAAATGTATTGATAAATGAAATTGTAATCTTAGAATATTCTTAACGTATGATGTGACGTACAATGAAAGAGCGATATTTATTATCTGTTTAAGTTTATTTTTGGCATCTTATTTATAGAATACATATATTCCAGTGTTTTTTTAGGTGAATTAAGTCATTCATTTATTTTTGTACATCCAATGAAGTGATAGATAAACCTCCAGTTCAAATATGAAAATAACATCATTTTTTTTAGTTTTCTAAATATATTTATGATTTAATTTTTAAACTTCACTGGATATAATATAAATTAGGGAACATCACCCTGTTACAGAGCTGAGCAAGGTTTCGCATATTATTTCATTACAAATTCAAAGTTTTGTATCGAAATTTAAATTTCTTTAGATCGCTACATGGTACGACAATCGAGGCCTTGTCCCGATTGTCAAGAAGAAGAAGTCCGATGTCTACGGCCATTACGACCGCAGCAAGAAATATATAGTCTCCACCATAATCGAACCACCCTACGCAGACAAGGACGAAAACAAAGAGCTAGTTGGATTCTGCATCGAGCTGGCAAAACTCCTGTTGGTACCTATGGAAATCAACTGTAAGTCTTTCTTTTATTTAGCATCATCATCAGTCATGTATTATCTAAGTACACGTGAATTTTACTCTTTACAATATACCTATTTTAAAGGATGTTGTCGTGGTTTATTAACTAAGTTGTAAACCTCATTTTAAGTTTTAGCCTTCCCGTGACCTTGCTATTGTAAAGCATCAGAAATTCCGGACTTGTAGAACAACTCAGTTAACCACAGTTAATTCCGTTAAAGAAAATTTACTGTTGTTTTAAAAGTTTTTCGTTAGAAAATTATTTCATTATTTTTTAATAAAGTTACTGATAAATCTAGATTTATAGTTAAGCCCTAAATACATAATCAGGAAGCGATTTTGAGATGAGTTTTAACATGTGTATGTCACTGAACTCCTCCTAAATGACTGGACCGAATATAGACGAAATTTTTGTGTGTCGAAGGGAATTTGAAAATGGCTTAGATTCGAAAACCCGGCAGCTAGTATTATTATCTATTGCTAACTGCTATAACTGCATAATAGTCTAATCATGACTCGAAATCTGTAGAACCCGGTCCGTTCAGTAATACTATAAAGATACATTCAACGTTGACATCTCAGTTCTGCAAGTTAATCCTATCTCCGACAGCTTCGTCAGTAACAATATTGCGCTAACTTGATAAGTTACAGCACAAACTAGTCGTAATATTTGAGCAAATAATTGTTTAACGCCTTGTCTTACGTCCGACTGCGAGCGCATCGAAGCTGTAATATCATCTGGATTAATTTAAATCAATGTAAAATTATTTTTCCTTTATTATTCATTTTCATTATTTACTTTTGCTTTATTTAATATTAATCCAGATTTTGTTATACTATTCATATTTATTATTATGTTTTTAATACTATTAAATAATGTATTTTTAGTAGAGTAAGAGCTGGAATACTGCCAAGAGGCAACACCAGTTGGGGCAACATTAAATGATTATAAAGAAAGCACTGATATCGATTAATGAGGCTCCACTACAGAACTTTTTGGGACTAATACGAGACTTAAAAATATTAAATATATAACATTTATCAAATTCATAAAGTACAATACCCAGTCTCGTGGTCTACGGTACTAGAAGTTACTCATGTACTTAGGATACACTACATGTGTGTATGTGTGTGTATGGACACAAATCCTCATAATCATAATTATGTTTTACTTTCGTAATCAATAATTATTATTATTTTGCCAGATGAGCTACGTGTCGTCGGTGACGGCCGCTACGGTAAAGAAGATCCTGAGGTGCAAGGCGGATGGAACGGAATGATCGGGGAGCTGGTGCGTCATGTAAGTAACCTTTTCATTACGTAAATAACATAGATTTATAGGTGACCATGCGCTCTATCGGGGAGACCTAGGTCCTCCGGCTGGTGGTGGTGATGATGATGAATTTTAAAATATTTTTAATGTAACTTTTAAATAATAATAAAATAAATATTTAATATATTTAAGCTATTGGTTAATAAGACCCGCCGAGTTTGTTTCTCAGGTTGTTCTCTGGTTAGGGGAAAATAAACCGGTAATAGGTTTAATCGAAGTTGAAAGCGTTATTTTTAATGTTCTATTTTGAATAAAAAAAATTTAACTTCATGTCAAGGGATTGAAGGGTCAAATGGCCTACAATTACTTTGACGAGCATAAATATAAACACAGTTATGAGAAAACATTGCCAGTTAATAGCAGAGTAATTAATTGTTTGATTTTTTTTTAATTTCCACATGAAAGTATCGGGATCATGTAAATTATTGTTGGACATTTTTACCCTTTTATGTTACTTAGATACTATACTCTTACAATCCACCCGAGACAAAATACTCTGTACATACTCGTAGATACCAAAAGGGAATCTATTAATACAACCAAACACCGGGCGCAGCCAATCAATCTCTGAATCGTCTTCGCTCAATCATAAACAGCATTAACGATCAAGTCAAATCCTTATATGAATCTCCACCGCTTATTTAAAACAATATTCAAAAAGTTACGCTGTGAAATTACTTTTTTCTTCCATTCACTCAAATGAATCCAACATAATGAAAAACATTCACGTAAACGTGTCTACAGAAACACAGCACATTAAATCGCGATAAAGTCCCGCAATAAAAAACCTTTGGGACTGAATTTATAAAAGCCTTAGATACAAAGGAATTTTGGTTATTTTCTCCTCTTAGATTAGAAACACTTTAGATGATTAACAGATTAAATGTTGTGTTTATTTTTTTTTGTAGTTTATTTGGGAATATTTCGTCGGCGATTCTCGTCGTTTTGAACATAATCATCACTTGAGCGTGGTTTTTTTTTCTAGCTTTAATAAGCTCTATTACCTATCTAGATGATGACAATACCAAGTAATAACGATGAAATAAATTATTGTCATTAGTATCAAACATATTATGATTGATAAAACTGGATACATCTTTATAAATATTTAGTTAGAGATCAGCATTTAGAGTATTATCTAAAAATTGTAGCTAGATACAGAGTATTTTATTGGATTATATTAAACATATTTCGATATTACACAGAGTACATAGAAACTATTACATAAAAGACATAAATGCATAAAAATACATTCGCTCCTAAAATATAACCTTCCAAGACAGTCGGATATAAAACAGAAATACGAACGAAATATCAAATTATTGATCAAAGGTTTGATAACAACTAACAGTCTAGAAGTGACAAAGCAACTGAATAGCTTGTTTGAATAATCGAGCAATTATTAAAGACAGCTACAGCGCTCGGCTCCAGAACAATTATGGTTAGTTGATTCCGATCACTCCAGATATTAACAGAGACGGGTTCGAAATCTATTTTTTTTTTTTCTAAATTTGGTGGCCAGTTTACAATTTTGAAATTATTATATTAAACAATTATAATAATTACATATTATAACAGTTTTGGATACTAATCAATTTATACTTTCTTCATATAAATACATAATATTGACTCTTCCAAAAATAAATTTTAATGTTTTAAAAATATGGCTAATATGCATCTCGTTTAATGTGGGTTCATTATTAAATGTTTGTCCTTTTTACAAAAAAAAAATTTGTGAATATTATTTAGAGCTGGATAAAATTACATTTTTTTTATTACAAATTTACAATTTATACACGCAAATATTAACGTATATCTAGAGCAGTTTACATAAAAGTAAAGCACATAAACAAAAATGCTCTAAAGCTATTTTAAGACTGGCAACGTGTAAATGCGGTGTTATAAAAACTTAAGCTAGTGAAGAGCAGTTGGTAATACTGTTTAGCATTTTAAAACCGTCGCATTCCAAGTCGCATTGCTTATGTATGATCTGGCTTGTGGCAATTTTTTTTCTTACGTATTTAAATGACGAATAAAACGCTGTTGCTGTCTTTTATTTATTTTTTTAACGTTTTATTATTTTGTTGCTTTTATTTCTACCAAAATAGGTAGGTTTGTGGGTGATTACTAGTTAACTTTAAAAAATGGGCAATTTTATCGGGTATTTTATTTTTATATATAGCACACAGTCATGTGTTCTATAACACAAACATTTTGATGAACTCCGACGGCCGTACATATATTTTATGCCCGCAACCAGACGCAATGTCATTAATTTTATTTTCATCTCAATCTCAACAAGTTAAGTGATATAACTGTAAATTCATTGTAAGGTTTACTACGCATAAAGATCCCTTCTACTAATTTTTAGTGTTATTGAACATAGTCAGATATAATATGACAGAAATGGTCTCCTGTTGACATTACTGTGTATACTTTTTAAATCCGACGAAAAAATGTAAATGCGTAAACTGAAGCTTCCCCCATACTCTTGGGAGTGGCTGTAAGCGCCTCATATACATTTTGTTTTGCAACTTTTACCGCAAAATGTACATTCCAGATTAGAAGCAAAAAATAACACAAACTAGTTTACCGTTGTTTATAAAATTTAATACCGACTCGGAACCATTGCTCTGAGAAAACAGCCAACAAAAAACTTAGAACTTACAAACATATCAATAAGTTCATAATTTGCTAAGCAACAATATAATAACATTATTATTTACGTTAGGATCGACCTATTTTTAACTGAATCTAAATAATTTATCAAAGAACAGAGTGGAAATTTACATTTCCTAAATAAAGGAATAAACTTACAGTACAACGAGATTACCTTCGAGATCCACAACTTAACGTAAAATCAGCCCAACGCCAGTTAAATTTGATCTCTTATAAAGAGCGATTGATGGCGAGATTCCCTATCTACCTTCGTACGCATTCGTTGAGTGTTGCCAGTTTCTATCAGTCTTCGAATTTTTCACTACATATACAGTAAATTCGTATAATATAGTAGGTTCTAAATTTCTGGTAATGACCACGAAACTGTTTGGTAGTTTCGTCATAAATTAGAAATAAATAAAATAAATTATTTATTTATTTTGGAAATTCCATACATTAAGTTGAATAGATCCATCATTTAAACAATCGCAAACATATATAGACAAAACACAAAATCAAATCAAAATATTTTTATTCAATACAGAATTTAAAAAATTGCTTTTTGAACGTCAAAAATGTCATCTACCACTTGGACTAAATGGGGTCCCAAGCTCGGCATTTTTGGCAAAGATTTCAGCGCCTATCTTCCGCTTGAGCCCTCTGGTGACAAGACGGTTACGCCAACAGATAACTAATATGATTCAATAGACAGACAACATGAATAATTTTACATAAATGACAAGAATTAACTTACAGTCAATTACTTTATTCATATCCCTCATGCCCATTATCATGTTGTAACTCAAGACTCAGATACCGTCCTCGCTTGAGAATTTATTATTATTATTATATTTTTTTTTATTTTCTATAAATGCACAACAATTTCTATAAATGCACACATTTACACAAAACATTTTTTTCCCAGGATGTGGATATGGTGATTGCACCTTTGACGGTGACTGCGAAACGGGAGACCGTGGTGGACTTCAGTATGCCATTCCTGTCCTTCACCGAACCTGTAGAGACGGAAGAGGACGAAATAACATCCATGTTCAGTTTCTTCCGTCCCCTGTCGCCGGAAGTCTGGGTAAGTAGAATATACAGTGTGTTTAAATTAGTCGCACGTATAATCATAACTTAGATAAAAGAGAAATGTTGCCTGAACAACGAAGATCTCCGCTAAACAATCTACAAACTTGTTTAGCATACTGAATTCAGATACTTTCGTTAAAAATGTGTTAATCCTAATCATAATAGACACTCCTATTCCCTTCTACAATGTAAAGGAGAATAGGAATGTGAAATAGTAAAAGTTACATTTATCAAACTAATCTTATAAAGTGGCGCACAGACATTCTTGTTATATCACTACTTTAAGAATGATTCATTATTTACTTACTTATATAAATTAGATCCTTTACCTCTATCTTAATAAAGGTTAATTAAAAAATGCCATAGACAATGTGTCTTATTCTCAAACGTTGAAATTAAAATCCAAACGTAGCTCAGCTTTAGTTTCCATTGTCTCCCTTCTATTATAACCAAGACATTATAACAAAGACATCCCGGAAGAAGCGCTACAGGGATGGATGTCGCGCCATCCCGTTTAACGACTTTAAGCGATTCGCCGATCGTATGTTCCGCTGAAGAGGGCTGTTCCGCACATTCCAACGAAATGGCGCTACATTATTTGTAGCTAATATAAAACACTCGCCATTATCCACGACTCCACCTGTGATATGTTTTTAGAATTTTTGGGATACGACTTACGTGCGTGTATAAAAATGTGAAGAGTCTTGTTATTTATTAGACTTGTATGCATAAAAATCTTTCTTAAGAATTTCGACATGTATATGTGTGTGCGTCCATATTAGATTATTGCTGGTAATACGTAACGAAGGTTAATAAACCTTTGTTACGTATTACCAGAACACACACATGAACAAATTAATATTTAGTTGCAATAGTGTAAATTAGACTCCCTTTCCTTCTCTTTTGTTTTTACGGAGAGATAAGAAAAAAGACACTCACTAAGTTTGTTTTGGTCGGCCTTTCTTAGGTCAAATTTTTCAATCCTGACGTTTAAATATTGCCTATTGAATAAACACATTACAATTTTTATTTCAAATCACGACCATATTATTATGTTTTTTGTTTGCAGCTTTTGGTAGGCGCCAGTGTTCTCGCCGTTAGTCTTTGTCTGTACCTTGTGTCGCGTTTCTCCCCATATGAATGGAAGATCCTGTCAACTGGCACCTCGTCACCTGAGAACAATGAAGGCTCCAACCATGTAAGTATAACGGAACATACAAGATAATTATTATTACTAACTTCAACGTGAGGACATGTAACTTGATGCTGGGTTTTACGCAGCTCGACGCTCGACTTTCCCTTCATTTTCCTTAAGATGCTGAATGTGGTTAAGGATGGGGAACTATAATGATCATTAAAACCTATAAGACATCCTTCATTCTATCTCGAGAAAACTCACAATTACACTTACGCAAATTACTTAAAATACACACCGAAACTAGACATTAGAAAGAAAATCCGCTCACAATTATTTTTTTAGACTAAAGTAGGTAAATATAAATTTATTTTACATGAATCTACAATTATAAATTTAGATACGCGGTATTATCATTAAAAATGTCCATCGTAACAAAAATCGGAACATAAAAATATAAACAGCGCATAAAAAATACTTCTGTATAAATTATTCATAACACAAAAAAAATCTCTGTGTGAATTTTTATTTCTTTCAACCACTCTGAAAACTGTACGAATATGAATGGGGCAACTTTTTATCCCAATTGTAATATTTCAGACCACACTCGTCAACGAATTCAGTTTTTGGAACTCCATATGGTTTTCTTTGGGAGGTTTTTTGCAGCAGGGAAGTGATTTGACACCGAGGTTAGTGCCCAATTTTATACTAATTCGTAGTGCATTTTTTTATATTATAGAAATGAAATGAATAGAAAGGAGTTTTTATTTATATATATTTCATTATCATCATTAGCCTTCATCGGTCTATGACCAGTGGATTTTTATTTGGCCACCTTGATTGGATGGAACCTATGTTCAGGTGGACGGACACATGATCACATTGTTGAGGATAAATATTTATGATTAGGTATAAATATTAATGGCAGTTATTTTATTAATGTATTATCCCAGCAAAATATATTTAGCGTTAGGTATATTGTATTTTATATGTGTAATAGATCAAGTAAGATAAAGTTAGTTTTAGCAAATAAAGGTTGTATTTATTTATTTATTTACTCATCTTTTTACACAACAAATGTCAATCAATGTTTACTTTAAATTTTTTTGTATCGACTTCTTGCGTTCGTTCGTTTATGTTACAATGAAAAACTGACAAATTGGCGATATTATAAAAAATGGAATACAATAAGTCTGTAATAGTTCTTTATTACAAATAAATAAAAAGTTGAAAGTTGTACAATTTTTAGTCAAAACATTAACAGCCGGTATTATTTGACATGTAAAGTGCTATGTAGCTATTCTGTACTTAATTATTAATTGCCATACAAAAACTTGATAATTTATCACGGGAACTCCTACCACCAAAATTCGTAATATCTTTGACGCAATAATTTCCCAATAGGCTAATTGGGGCTTTGATTGGACTCAGCGAAGCCAAGTTTCAATTTCATTATTATAAAATATTAGCTGCGCACCGCGGCTTCGCTCGCGTTGAAGCCCTTCAATAAATATCAATGAATGTTACATTCAATTAGAACTACAATATAGTTCCAATATCTGCCACAATATTTTTTTGCCCTGTCTAAAAAAATATATTTTTTAATAAAAAGTATCCTATGTAATTATAACAATTTTAATACCTCTAGGAATGTGCGTATAAAGTTTCATGATGATCGGTTCAGTAGTTTTGGTATAAAAGCGTAACAAACACGCTCACATTCACATTTATAATATTAGTAGGATTTTATTTTCAAGGAAAACAAACAGTAACATTAGACATTAATCTAATCTAAATTAAAGGTAAAAGGTAGTGCCACACTGCATGCTTGCATGCAGTCGAATTGGGCCGGCACGACCGGGGAGGAACCTCTCGCTTACACGAGACTGGCGTAAAGTGACAGCTGTGCTGTCGCGTTTCGGGCGGTGTGTAAGTAGCCGGTGGCCCATGCTGGTGGGAGGAGAAAGGAGGGCAGCGCGTCTGTATAGCCTCTATGCGGATGTTTGTGGGCGTCGGTAGTCATGAAAATGGCTCCGGCTGCTTGTTTGCCCTCCTATATCGTTAAAAAAAAATTTATAAATAAATCAAATAAAATATATCATAATCCAAAACTGTGTCCCCTAATAATTTAAACATAAATAACAGCATCCGGTAATGTACATTAAAATCACTTATTAAACCAAAATAGAAAAAAACTGAATTAAATCAAAATTAATTCATTATTATTAATATTTCATATTCCATAGATCCATATCTGGAAGGATCATCAGCTTTGTGTGGTGGTTCTTCGCTTTCGTCGTGGTCTCCACTTACACCGCCAACCTTACCTCGTTCTTGACCATCAACCGCATCAACGAACCCGTCAGAGCCTTCAGCAAGATCGCCAGCTGCCCCCGGGTAAGGAAATATGTTTAGCTTTCACAAATTCACGCAAAATTAGCCTAAGAAATGTAATGTACAAGTTGTAAGAGTGCCACGCTGCGTGCATGCATTCAACAAAATTAGGAATGGTACAATGGGGAAAACTCACAGCTGGGGCCGTTTCATGACTGCCGATGCCCATAAATCCACATAATTCAAATGAAGATGCGTTGTCTTCCAAAGGAAACCATGAGCCATGAACCAATGGCACATCTTGTTGAACTTTCTCCGTCCGATGGCCAATGTAAAATCTTTTATTCCCAGGATATCAACCGAAACTCGAAGTGGTACAGCTTATTGCCCGATGGGAAGACTGACGAGGCCAACACGAGCAAACCCTGCAACCTGCTAGTGTCCTCCACCCAAACTGGAATCCGAGACTTCGCCATTGCCTTCCCGCGTGGATCCATCTTGAGGTGAGAACTCCTACATCTAGCTCTTGCGAATGCTGCGTTGCGAATGTGCGCGAATCCGAAGCGATGTGTTGCTAAATGCGATGTGATTATTGGTGAGAATTTTATAGGGAGGGAGTGAATCTAGCGCTTCAAGAGCTGAGGACAGAGGGCGAGCTGCAGACCCTGGTGCGCCGTTATATACTGGACCCCAAATGCACCTCATCCATGGGACTATGTGGCGTAAGTGTTTTTACATTAACTAGCTGGACTTCACATTTAACCATATAAATTTGGATCAAAATTATCGGCTTAAAAAGTGGAAATATAATTCACAACCGAGTCTCGTACCTAACGAATATATATAGCAAATTTCATTAAAATCGGCTGAAAAATTTCGGAGGAGCTTATAATAATATGAGATTAACCAAACTTATTTTTACTTTATTAAAAAATCCATGTGTGTATATTCGTGATTTAATATATTATACGGAACAATCTTGTTTATACCCCATTTCTAATAAATGATTATCAATACAATTAATAGCATACAGTGTACTTATTACAAATTTAATTGATTTTCCTTGAAATAATAGATATCTGACTTAAGACTGAGACTTTAATCCCCTAATTTCAATCTATCACTAACACAACACTAGCAGAAACAAACTAACCTCTTCTGAGCATCTATTAAACAATGATGTTGTGTCATCAACAAAATACTGAGCAGAACAAATAACGTTTCAACTTTTCATTGGACTAAATAATAATATAATAATATTTTTCAAGATCTTTAGAGCACAATTTAATAGGTATTCAACTTTGAACTTCTAACTCATTGAGCATATACATATGTATTAGGAACGTATTTTCTGTGGATAGACTTCTTATCTTTCATGTAATCCAAGGTCAAAGGAAAGGAGATGACGTTGAATCAAGTTGCTGGACTCTTCTACATCCTGGTTGGAGGCATGGGCCTATCGCTGGCGATTGCTTTCCTCGAATTCCTTCAGCATGGAAGAGCTGAGGCTGCAAAAGCTAACATCACCTTGAGCCAAGCGCTGCGAGCTAGACCCAGTGCTGAGATACGGGACAAGACCACACCACAGAGGGAACCGCCGCACGAACAAAGACAACTGGAGTGGAATGGCGGAGCTTACGCTGAGGTTAACTAATTTTCTTTTTTCCGTTAGTTGGTAGACTACGTATATTTGAATAAAGTATAGCCATACCACTTCTTGACGATACAATATGGTCAGCGCAGAGCATCTCTCGCTCACACAAGACTTGTGTAAAAAAACATCTAAAAGAGTTCAGTCCGTCCGAACTAGCAATCGATCAAGTTTGCGCCAAGTATTAGCCAAGATTACGAGACCCAGCTTGAAGACTGCTACAGCAATCACGGTGACTGGCGGCGCAAACAAGGGAAACTATCACCACTGCCACTCGCTAATTTCAGACCACGTGAAATGCAAGGTTGCCGTCTCTTTTTCACAGTTTTTTAGACTCCAGCGGCCAATTGAAGGCGAGCAACGGCTGTTTATAACTTGTATGTGTATATATTTATTGATGACAGTTGGTTGGATTGAGGGGAATGAATTTGTTGAGGGGTGTGAATGGAAGGGACGTTTACGTCGCGTTTTGAGCGATTTGTGACTAACCGGTGGTCCATTTAAGGGAAGGCTATAGATTTACCAGCTAATCTATAAGACAAAAAGTGTCTACTAGACACAACAAGGTCATAAAATATGGAATCTCTTACAGTACTACGCCGGCGACAATCACAGCGTCCAGGAAGAGACAGAGATGGGCGGGAGCTTCTCGCAAGTATGATTTTCAGCCCGGGATGCGGGCCCCTCGCGCCACGCATCCTTGGCTAGACGCAGGTCTAGCGGAGTCGAGCTGTACCAGCTGTAAATCGACACGAAAGGGACAGTCAGCTTCAGAAATGGCCTTCAAACTTAGATTTTAAACCCTCTTCGGTTATTCGATAGCCAAGGGGAGTTACTAGTATACTAACACTTTCTCGGCTGTGACATGTTCATTTGCATTTCATACTTTGTAAACTGTAGTTACTGTTTTCTTTTTCTCAAAGACTCTCAACTACTTTTTATCTTTATGGAGCGTGAAGCTTGTTGGATACATACTACATAATATCTCATCACAGATCTTACTATCGATAAAACTCAAAGTGTTATTGATGTAACCAAAATCAGAATGTCCATTTAATCGACATCGATTGACATTACAATATCGATATAACCATCATCTATTATTATTATCGATGTGGCCTGCGTATATTATCGATTCAAGCATAATATATTGTTTGTGAAACCGACAGAGTGTTGCTGAAAACGAAAATAAATAATATTATTATGTTGATATCGATATATTCTATACATAACTAAGTAACTGGAATTATATTCTCGATTTAACTAACACCTGTTATTATCTCGTTAACCAAAATTATAGTGTCGAAACCAACACCTATTAACGTCGAGAGAAGCCAGCATTGAGCCGGGTAATACTAACTCCGCAATAATAGGTTTGCTGTAGACATAACCAATACCAAAAATAATCAATGTTGCCGGCATTATAGTATCGATATAATCAACATATATTTTCGATGTTGCCGGCATTATATTATCGATATAACTAATATCTATTATCGATAACCGGCATTATATTGTCGATATAACCGTTAGCATAAATTGATGTAACTATAACTTATAATAATTGATGTTTCTTCATATAATCACAATCGGCGTATCGTAGATACAAATCAGGGTCTATATTCGATGTTAAGTGTCAAACTCAATTAGTCAAACAATTGTATGTTCTATAAGTGTAAGATAGTTAGTAATATTCGAATCTTATTTATGTTTCTGTGCTGTTTCTTTAAGCATTTACAATTTTTATTTACATTAATGCCTATTAAATCATTTCTATTTTAATTTTTATAATAAATATGCTTTTTTTTTAGTTTTTTTTTTATTTTAGTTTAACAATTCGATTCACATCTTGTAAATATTGCACATATCTTTATTACTCTGTTGATTCATTTTTCGAAGTTGATCTCAATCTCCGAAATAAGTTTACGTTATTTTCTGTCCTCCGCAACTCCTTGCCAATTTTTCACCTGAAATTTACACAGGTGATATTCTCAAGTGATATCTGGGTCAACCAACATCTTTTTAACCAATAAACAATCAACACCCACAGTCTTCCTTTATAATTTATTCATCTCCGTTCCACACCTCGCCACATCCAGGCAGAGCAAAAAGTCGACTAGCCTTTATTTCACCCACATCTCTCAGCTTTTAATTTTATTCGGAACACTTTATTTTATATCATTACTTAATATTTAATACTTAGAAATAAAGTAAAGTTCTGGTAAAGTTTAATAATACTGTTATAATTTGGGAACAATTTTACTCGTTTATGTTTTAATTTATCCTTTATTATACATATATTGGCGTATAATAATAATATCACTAGAATAGATCCTATTATTTATGAAACATAATATTGTTGATGTTAGATAATTGGTTTAGGATAGTACTTGTCTGTCACAGTAGCGGCTATAGTTTAGTATCAAGATCTACTCTATATTTATATAGATGCACACTGAAGACAACGTCTTCAATCTCCGTTCGATAAATAATATTATACTAATTATAGCGCAGCCATGTGACAGGCTTTTTTGAAATAATATGTGTCTCAAATCAGTGTTTAAAATAAATATAATCAATATTCAGTAATTACAGTCGAATAGTTCAATAATTATACGAAACTAAGTGTTTTAATAGTTAAGGCTTGAATTCTTGCAAACGCATCGGTCTTTTATTAGAGGAGAGCGATGTTAGTATATTAAATAACAAAAAATCTAGTAAAATGTCTACAGTATTAATAATGTATGAAAGAATATCGTCTGAGGTATTGCATAGGGGAATCATATCAAAGGAATATAAATAACTTTATTCAATACGGGATCCTACTCGGAATTGATTATATCCAAATCATTTACATGTTAAAAATGCTCGAAGTTTTTTCACCCTGACTGTATTATTTGACGTATCGCCCATGCCGCAAGGGGTTTGATTTAATTGATCGCCCCGTGTAATGTATTATTAATTGCATTACACTTTTATTAATCATCGCTTATTGTTGATTTTTACAATAATTTAAATACTGTGAAACAGTTATCGCGTAAGTCCTAGGGCTTCACGTATTGTTTACTTTAGGAGATAAATAGGGCCCCAAGGGCTCTCTTTTGTCTTTTATCATTGCCAATTTATAATTAAGCTTAACATTAAGCTTCCGTCCTGAAAAGCTTTTTAAAAATCACTTTATATAGTGTAATTATATTAATGATAAACTAAGTTTCAATTTAATTCATTTCGTTTTCCTTCGTTCGTGTTCTTCGTTCTTTTGAACTTTGTGATCGTGTAAGGAAAGAAGTGCCAAACTTATATCTAAATTGTAAATGCGCGGGAGGGACATGTAAACTAAGGAAAGTAAATTCTAAATTTTATTTTTGGTTTGTAAAAATATTAGAAAATTATACAGTCAATTTCATATTTCAATTGCTGTTTTGTTCAATATTACTAATGACGAAGCTTCGTCTTAGTCAACATGTCAGTTACACGTGAGCTTAAGTCTCTGGAATTGCGGTTATCCTTAGGATGATTGACCAATCTCTAAGCAGTGACATAGATCGGTCCCGACTATGATCTATGTATGTAACACATGTCTTGTTTTAATAGGGTATTAACATGGCCGATTGTAAAAAAGAAATACATTCTATTATTAAATAATTAACATAACCTAGGCAAACAAGAAAAAACATGGTTTACGTTCGACGCATATTAAGCAACTAAGAATTTTCGTTGATCTTTTATCCTGGGATACGCAAAAGCTAGGTCCCAGTCGCAACTGTTTAGTTCCTAATAATCTTTTCTTAACATTAAAAGACAAAACCATATGTTCGTATTATAGTAGTACTTTCTCATGACTTGTATAGCACATCCATCAAATAAATTAGTATAGTCTTAAATATAATTAAGTTTTAAATGATTCTCGAAATGACTGATTTAAATATACCATTCATTGACTAGTTATTAGGTACTATTGGAAGGTTTTTATTGGCAATTTTTTCACCTTCATACAGAAAAAAGATAACATAATGTGTTACATTTTCAATTATTGCATATTTTTTGTAAGTAAATATCACATGTATTTTATTCAATTTTTAAAACAAGTACGTTGTTTTTGTGACGAAAACAATTTGTTTCCACCATCATTATCAGTAGTATATGGTAAAAAAATTGCGAATGGAAAAATATTCCTAAATATTTTATATGTTACCTATTGTTATATTGTAAGTTTATTTGGTGCGTCAATAGGGCCTACCATCAGTGAGTCATTAATTGATATTTTGACCATTTGGCGTATTTTTTTATCACGACTCATGCGCAATAACATCAAACTCTGATATCAGAAAAATATATATCGAAAACAAAATGTATTCGTAAACCAAAACAGTTTTAACATTTATATTTATTCTTGAATAAAATATTCCCAGTGAAACCGAAGAATCGAAGCAGTATGTAGTATTTATATCAAAATTGCATCACCGACCGACTTTTATGAAGCTGCGTCATTGACTCTTATTTCGCAGATCCTTTGATTAATGTAATTAATTGGCTTTAAAATCTCAATTCCTCTTACACGTCGTTCTTTAAAAAACACACTGATGGTAGCCCTAAGCACAAAGCACCTCTTTGCTTCTAACATAATTCAAAAATGTGTGCTCGCATAAGGAATAGGTATAGCAACATTTAAAATAAACGGATGGTTGATAATACATTAAGGAAAAGGAACTGTTATATAGGAAAAATGTAAATCAAAAGTTAATGAAATATTAGTTTAAAACCAATATTTAAAATGTTTATTTAAGAGATTATATAAAGAAAACAAATCCTTAGCATTTGGATCATTACTAACAGATTATTAGATTGAATAATGTTTAATTAGCAAATTACTTTAATAAAACAATAATTTCAAAATGTACCTCTGTAGTTTCCAGCACGTAAGATGGGACGAGTTTTAAGATACGTACGATAGTAATGGATCTCTTTGATGACAAGTGAGGTGGAGGACGAGAAGTAGTTCCGAGAGCGTGGTTGTGCGTCATCGGTCGACTCTCGCTTCATTCCATTTGCACTTTACACGCGTTAACTGATCCGCACTACTCGCACTCTTGCCTTGTTACGTGATGAAAACAAAAATTACAAGATTTCTTATACTTAAAAATAATTGTAAAATTTTAAATAATATTTTCATTAGCAATGTATTTGAAATATAATGTAATTATATTGTAATGTTCACATACATTGCTAATGGACTCACAAAAATGTATCCATTGTTAAAACAGTAAATCTTAATGTTAAGCCTTTGGCAAGTGATATGATTCTGAGGAAGTTGGATAAATACTGAGACTCTTTGATTACGGCTCTCTATTAATTATTTATCGTCTTTACAATTTATTATTTGGCAACAAACTCGAGTCAGCCTTAAGCTATCACTGATGTAACACAATCCAGCAATTCAATATCAGCGCAGAATTAGTATAACAATGGTTCAGTTGGTAAAATATTAGGTATGACAATTAAATATTTAGACGGTTAATTATTTTCGCGATTTCTTCCCTAGTTAGGACAATCGATTGTAAATTATTTAAAAATATTATAGACTATTTTAATTTGGAATCAAAAAACTAATCTCACACATACTCCATATACCATGGACGATAATCCTTCCACTTAACTTACACACGTAATATATTTGTCAGCATGCTCCGAGAGTGGAGATATGATGTGTGGTATTTAACATGGTACGTAAATGTTTGCAAACACATTTGCACTCCTAACTATTGGTATTTTCTATTCCAACAGGACATTTTTTTTTTGGTTTGGCTTTTCATAAATTCTGTGAGGCAATTTCCTTTGCATTTTAGCCTATGCGGCTATGCAATGCACTCGTACTCACCACCATAAACCACAAGCATCACTACCGTCGAACCTATGAAATACCATAATTGTAATAACGGTATCAACTATATTGAGGCCACCAGTCCTACTTACGTTGTGGCATACTACCGGCATTAACCATATTGACACAAACAGCCCTACTTACGTTGTGGTGAACTTAGTGGAGGTTTGCATGTACGGATGCAGACCACCACAAAGTTTCAGCAGCTTTCGTTAGACTCATTGTTGGATACGTTTTTTAAAATGCACTGTTACTTACACCACCATAAACCACAAGCATCACTGACGTCGAAACTATTAAATACCACAAAGTATACTACCGGTATCAACCATGTTGTCAACACCAACCCTACTTACATTGTGGTTCGTATGCACGGATACAGACCACCACATAGTTTCAGCAGCATTCATTAGACTTACAATGGTACCTTTCTTGAACTTACCACGCTAATGACGCTTACAATCTATAAAAATACACTGGTGCTTACATCACCATAAACCACTAACATCACTAACATCGAACCTATTAAATGCCACAAAGTATACTGCCGGCATCAATCATATTGACACAACCAGCCCTACTTACGTTGTGGTGAACTTAGTGGAGGTTTGTATGCACGGATACAGACCACCACTAAGTTGCAGCAACATTCATTAGACTCACAATGGTACCTTTCTTGCATTTACCACGCTAAACACGCTTACCATCTATAACAATACAAGGCATATTCAGATCACATATCAACGAGTTACGTTAACTTTCGTGGGAGTTAGAACTTGAAAATCTGCAGACAAACTTGGTCGACGCGTACGAGTGTAATTACAAAGTAATTGAAGTTGAAAAAACTAATTTGCTGGTAAGGAATTAGCTGGGTTGTATCAGTGGACCAGGTAGTCAATCGCGCTGTATGTCAATGAGATAAAAAAAATACCGTAGTCATTTAAATCACTGTACAAGAGTTTATAAAACAACCAAGCAAGCTCTTATGAATAAATAAAGAATGTCATTAGATTATTTCCGAACGGCTTGATTCTCTAGTATTACCGAGAGGTCTACAACGGGTCTGAGGATTGATTTAGGTCCAGCAGCGGAATTCCAATTTCCGAAATTCAGACATTCAATAATACAGAATTTTAGGTTCCATCGTCACCATCTCGATGTCCAATGTGAGTTTCGGGCGCAACTTCTTGTGGAACCTGCTGCGATACATACAGTCGATATTTCCAAACCAATATGACCTGACGTTCTTCAAAGAAAGAGCCTAATATTATTTAAAAGCCTGTCTATGGGCGGCGGTAGTCATCTACCATCTGATAGTTATCCCCTTATCCTATAAAAAAATGAATAACAACTTTTGTTGTATGAAATACAAAATTACATTAACTTTAAATAAGTTTTCTAGTTATTATTCTTCTATCGTAACATTTATAAGACTTTCTCCTTAAGCCCCGCTCTTTGTAGGGCGTCTAGTTTCTGACATCCAAGCTGACATTTAATTAATACTTATTATTTTTTCATAAGAAAATATCTAACAAATTCTCAAGAGACACAGAACATAAGTTGTTGTGTATGACGTTATTTATCTATTCCTGCTAGCTTACTGGAGTTTTATAAGATATTTTATAGAGATACTCTATTCGGAAAGACTACATTGTTTAAATACCGTTTTAAAACCTATCATATAGCAAAACATTGTATGTACCTACAGCTACCTAAACCACGTAAAAAAGTGTTCACTCAAATAGTTCGCTCACTGGAAAACAGATGAAAAGTTAGTTAATAAAATTTCGAAGTTGGGCGGTGCGGAGCCAAAATTATGGCCCTTCGTCGACCAGGTGGGAATACTTTCAATACAGGAGTACACTCTTGATGCTATTTGAAAGAAATCTATGTCCAACAGCGAACAAATTATGTATTTTTTTAGAGATTGCTTTTAGGTGTTGGCCTTTTGGCTTTAGCCTTATGGTTACCGCACACATATCAACTCGGAAAGGGAACGTAACCATATCCCTTCGGGGCCTTCGCTTTCCGAGACAAGGCGGTTACGTAACGTTTCCCATTAGTGTGCGTGCAGTATGGAGTTTCATACAAAAAATACTGAATGGCTCGAGGTGATACGGTTACGATCCCTTTCCAAGTTGGAATGTGTGCGCCGACCTTTAAGGGGATGAAACCACCTTAAACATGAAACCCATTTACGAGCATTGGTATCGTTGTTTGTCAGCAGCCGGAGGTCTTTTGGTTGGTCGGGAAAAAAAAAGCAACCTATCTTCATACGCAGAATCTTAGGGCAAAAAATTAAGTGTCGGTTGTCATACTCCGATAATTTCCTCGTGTTTCTTTAAAAGAAGATGCTTGATTACCAATCTAACAAACCTTCAATACCTAGTTTAATCGATAAATACAGATGCAACAGTATATAAGTAGTCGTTAAAATGTTTAAATTCTCCCCAGTTCACTCGAAGTAGAAGTTTTCCAAAAATGTTTTAAAAACATCTGCCAAATACAAATCGAAAAGTTTCTCTTTAGAAATCCAGTTTAGTAACGACTCGAATCCATAGGATCGACGGAGCTTTCTCTATGAGCCTTCATATTGGAAATTCAGTTTTGTCATTTGAACGCGTACATATTTAACCAGTGGCTTATTTAACTTTAAATAAATAATGAGCCAACCCAACAGAGGACTGATTATAAATGTCTTTGGTGAGGACTTAGCGTTTGTGGCTGGCGAAAGGCTATTGCTGCATTGCAGAGGGACTGTGTCGGCTCGACATCTACCTCTTACTCACCTCTTTCTTGCTCTTTGAGGATTTCTGGGTCACAAGTCAATATAAAAATATGTGTATGTCTATGGGCATCGATAGACTTCAAAAAGACCATTTCTAAGACTAGTCCACATTTAGATAAACGAAATATTACTAGTTCAAATGTATAGATAGTAGTTTGAACTGAAGCGGGAAATAAGTTATGATATGATGTGCAGAAGAATCCAGCCGAGATATCTGTTAAGGTATCTCCTTAACAGAAAGGTGACAAGAGGTGACATCTAGTCTAGGAATTTCCTGTGGGTCATTGGAGGGGTAGAGAAAAGGAACCTCATAGTTCTCACCGTAACAACACGTGTGCATAACATTTGTGTTGTATGTGGACGTATCAAGAGCTTATAATATAAAAATAGGTTGTCGTGTAGTTGATTGAACGAGATTTACGTCTAATAGTGGAACAACATGGATGGACTTGATGATGGTTTGCGTAATGGGGAAGGAAACGCAATAGCTTCCTTCTCGTTTTTTGTAGCATAGGGATTCAAACGAGCAGTCCTTTGTCCGAGAGCACCTTTGGTGATTAACAACGCCCAGTAACATCCGCACAATATAAAATTCTCTTACTCCCTCAGTGGGCCTCGACAACTCTACTAACCGCACGAAGCGCACTAGAATAGCCATTGACTTCTTTGCCGACTGCATTACAGAAGTAGCAACCTACTTACTACTACCTCTCACTGAGGCACATACTTCTTCTTTTTTAAACAACATGAAAACAACTCACGGTAGAGTGTCGATTCAAGTTAATAGCCGCCGCACACATGCTACTTTTAATATCGGCGATCGGCGAATTAGACGCTTTTTAGAAGCTGAATCCACTACGCGTTCCCCATCGTTTACATAAAATGCTGATCGCGGCGATTTTGTAGCTTTGTGCCCAAATAGAACTGCAAAAGTTGCCGATAGAGCATCGGAGCAGTTGCTTAAGCGCTCGATTCTGATACCGCTGCTGAACACAGAGTAGCTAAATCCTGATGCAGCATCGATGCAGTCACAAAATCGCAATTGCCATTGCTAAAAGTAACATGTGCATCACCCTACTGGTGAACAGTGTGTTACGCATTTGGAGCCACTCTTTTACTTTTATTTTTATCGTTGAAACTAGCGCGATTGACGTCCTGGCTTGTCCGAGCGCGAGGGACTCAAAGTTGCCACGTCTAACTTTAATGAAATATCAATGTAGTGTTAAACCGTTCTAAGCGGAATATCTAATGTGCGTTTAAAATATATTTACATAGTATTAAGATGAATGTATTGTCATGATGTTTGTTAAAATATATCAATAAAATTAACAAAATGTAGTCGTGTTTTATTTCAAGTGTTCCTATACTGTCGTGGCCAGGTGTTGCTGTGGTTTTTTATAGCATAGGAAGCAAACGAGCAGTTGGGTTACCTGATGTAAAGTGATCACCAACGCCCACATACATCCTCAGGTCTAACAAATGCATTGCTGGTCTTTGAGCGAAGAACAAGCTCTTATATTTTTGTATTTTAGCCTGCATTGTGAGTTACATAAAGTTATAAGTTTGACCTACTTCAAATAGCCGAAAGATCATGAAAATAGCACCATTAGTTTCAGATTAGCATGGACAGATGAACGAGATCTCAGTCAGAAAGTTTTTACACCCATATACATCCGAAACACCAGAGATTGCCTGCTATGTAGACAAGGTTTAGCAAGAGGTAGTGCCACACTTTCGTTTATACTAGAGCGGCATCGGTAGTAATCAAAATAGCTCCGAATGCTCGTTTGCCCTCCTATACCACAAAAAAGGTGCAAAAGCAATAAGCTTGTTTCTTGAAGATCTCCAACAACACGTTTCAATATTCTAAGTGTTTTGTGTACTGGAGATCAAACTGAGATATACTTTGTATGAAATTTATAAAAATGGCCATCAGTGGTAACGGATAATGAATATTGAGATACAGAGTGATTCGTATGAACGTGACATCACTCGAGTAAGATTCGATCCCGTGGAAATATCGAGATGAAAAATAGATAGTTGGCCGATTCTCAGACCTAATCAATAGACGTACAAAATTTCATAAGAATCGGTCTAAACCACAGAGATATATTTAATTCTGATATCTATGGTCTAAACGTTTCGGACAAGTATGGTAACTAACATTGTGACACGAGAATTTTATATATAGATTCTAAAGTTCTCTATATTATAGAAATTATATTTTGTGATAAGTGTTTCGTTCGGATAATCATTTGATGCGCAAAAACTTACTGATGTGGCGTAAAGGTGGAGTGAGGGAGATAAAATATTTTTTATTGAAAAGAGACCAAACGGGAAGCACCTTATTGTAAGTGGCTAACGACGCCCATTGTTATCCACACGCTCAGAACTGTACAGGCGACCCTGCCTTTACCCGATAAAATATTATGTCGGAAATAGACATGTAAGGGGCGCTGCATAGGTGTGCGAATGTTGATGCGTGCAAGATGAATATGTGTGTGTATGTTGATATTATAGTGAACGGTATATTTACGTTAGGTTAAGATTTAAATAAACAGTTGACATATAGCAAGCAAGCGTTTCACACACCTCCCTGCTAGTGGTCATCATCATCAGCACGTACTACGTTATAGTCTAGACAATTATATACATTTTGGAGAGCTGAGCTTGCTTGGAATTTATTTCAAAATGGCGTTTGCGATTTCACAGCTTAAGTTAGTTATTGACGTATGCCAAATAGGGATAGGGAAAGACAATCATTCATTTTCAAATCTTTTCAAATTACTTTCTAGGCACTAGTGCCAAATTACCTGACCAATATATTTTTATCTCACTAACACTATACTTTTTTTTACTGGTCACATAATAAAAATGAAACACATAATTTAATTCTCCAGTCTAGAATAATATAAAAGTTATTTTCGCTCGAAAGTAACGAATTGCCTTTAGGCTATATTTTACAACCCCACGTTTACGAAACCACGAACCATATTTTGTACCTAAGGTTTGTATTTTTTTTTTGATTTCAACTATTTATTGAAGCTGTATTACCATTATTTTTTAATAGTAGAAAACTTTTTAAATCCGTCGAAATAGCATAGCATTTTATTTTTCCAGATATATTATTTTTATAACTTAGAGATTTTTTAAGTCCAATGCAGCTGAGACGGTGATCATAGTTAGCTTACAAAAATGTTAGAAAATACGAATATCAGCTTCCCTGCAACAAAATGGTTGTACCAAAGTCGCTTAGAGCTTGTAGGATACGTTCTAAGCCTAGATTAACCTAGGTCGGGCAAGTAAGTCTATCCAAATAGACTAGCTACTGCATTATTAGCTAGTGAATAATATCTGAGATAATGTTTATACAAATATTATCAAATATCAAGATTATTCATTTATTATAGGTATAGGTTTTTATTACGATGAAAATAATTTGGTTAGATGATCACTATGGTTATTCATATTTCAAAGAGATACTTAACTAATACTAGCAGCTAATATCGCTGACTTTTCCATCTGCTCCAGACAAAGATGTATTTTGGAGTGCAAATTATCAATACCTTTTTTTTGGTAACGCAGAGGAATTTCTTTACGCACGCTACCCAGGAGCCCGGGTAGCTCGAACGCGTGCAGTGTCGGGCTCGACAACAACCCTGCCGACTAAACCCCTGCGCATGCGGGTGCCTTCAACAGCTATAATTCTAGGTTCCTGGATCTACAAGCAACAGGATCTCTCCAGCGACAGGCTGGCCTCGGTGAAAAGGCCACACTCCTCCTCCTTTGGGGACTGTCCGGCTGCCTTTGAACAGTCCTTAAACCACGTCGGAACCGTGCATTTGGTTCAGATTCCCATCGCGACCCCTGGTTCCAATGTCCAACGGAGCACACCACGTCGGTCGTCCTAATCCACGCCGCTATCTGGTGTTTCAGAGGGATGGGTGGAGGACCTCCAATATTGACTGGTCCGCTGGGTGACTGACCACCCATTAAACGGTCGCAGAGGACAGGGAGGACTGAAACGACACATCGCATCTCTTCCTCTGCGGCCCCACCGCCAACGCATCTGACGGTGCGCCCCCGTTCGGTTGCGGGAGACAGGGTGCACGGCAACAACTCACCGAGACACCTCCCCTCCCGCGACCCCTCCTCTACGGGCACATTCAGAGTGGGCTCCTGGGCAAGACCACTCGCAGCGTCCTATCCTGGGAACCCTCTTGGCTGCACCAGGGTAGCGCGAGCCACGGTTACTGAGCCCCCTCTCCACGACAAGGTGGAGATCCGTCGAGGGGGAAATTATCAAAACTAGCCGACCTGTTACCACTTTGTTGGGCATTAACTAATAAAGGTTCAAGGAATCATAATTTCGATCCAGACAATCATACATACCTAAAACCCAAACCAATACATTTAAATTTTAGACGAGTAAAACCGCAGGGCATGATTAGTAATAAGTTGTAGACTTTGTTACTATCGATACTTTACTAAACGGTTTATTATTTCTAAGGATTATCCTCTACAAATAAAGATAAAAACTAGCCCTTTAGAATATTATTGAGGTACTATAAAATATTACTATACACTCGTTTTCCACATATAGCCACGAACTAGTACCTAAACAACAGACGTTCATGATGATAATGCCCAAAACCAACAGTGGACAACGACACAAAATAAAAACGTCCAACAAAAGTGTTGAACCAAAAAAGTGCGGCGACATATTATTATGTTACATAAAACTGGCACACTATCGCATGTAACAGGCAAGAAATACAAGTGGCGTCTTACTTTTTTTCTCCGTATAAATCAGAGGGCGACAGATGGTGTTGACTTTACACAAGCCTTATACCATTATTGCGGATTCCTCCCATTACTTGCCCCGGCCCACTTTTTTCTCTCGTTATCAAATAATTTTTGTCCGCTCTAATGGGGTGATTCTTTGTGGCGTTATGTTATTGTACGAAATCAGTCATTTACATATTTATGGCATTTCGTTAAGGCTTGTTCTGTTGGAATACATTAAATTCAAATATGAATGGGAATATTTTGTTCGGACTTTGAGTAGCAGACGGCCGATTGGGGGATTAGGTGAAGGGAGTAATGACCTCGTGGTCATCTGAACGAATGAAACGTACCGTGCGGATGTTAATCTGCTTCAGTTGTCATTAAGTGTTTTTTTTAACCGGTGCAGTGTTTAGTGATTACCGCCGCCCATAGACATCCGCAAAACTAGGTGCCCTGCAGACGCGTTTCAGCCTTTATGAAAGAGGAATGCTCTTTACTTGAAGTAAGTCCTGGTGAAATACCGAGGGAGGGGCAGCTTGTTCCACAGTGCTGTTATTCCATATACGGATGATTATGCCCAGATGTAGGTATAGTAAGATAATTCTTAACGTTTTTCCAATTATTTCGCTGCCACAACAAACTCCCATCGGCGTTCAGCCTCCTACCTCAAGTCCTTAGAACGTGCTAACGTGCTGTTTTAATCAATGATATTATAAAATTATTATCTATAACGTGATAAGTCAATTTTGGCCCACCGTTCGTTCCGACGGCTGCTACTCCTGTGTCGCCAGGAACAACAGCGGCAACCAGACTTGACCCTTTGATATGATAGCAGGGAGCCCGAGGGAAAAGCTAAATCTGTCTTGGACCCGCAACGAATTTAATCACAAGAAAGTAGTAGGAGTAGGAAGTAATTCAATTTCCGTCCCACATCAAAGCGGGAGACAGTGCATGGATCCTGAAGTAAAATGTATGTTTGTATGCACCGCTCCCTGCAGAGAAAGTTGAAAGGGCGAGAAAGTTTTAAGGAGACGTAAGCGACGGTAAAGCTTTACACTTTTTTTTTTTTATGGTAAAGGGGGGCAAACGAGCAGTCGGAGCCATTTTCATGACTACCGTCGCCCACAGACATCCGCATAGAGACTATACAAATGCTGCCCTCCTTTCTCCTCCCACCTCCATGGGCCACCGGCTACTTACACACCGCACGAAACGCGACAGCACAGCTGTCACTTTACGCCGGTCTTGTGTAAGCGAGAGGTACCTCCCCGGTCGTGCCGGCCCAATTCGGATGCATGCAAGCATGCAGTGTGGCACTACCTCTTACTAAACACACTACACTGATGATGAGCTCATCTGGTTACAGTTTTACACGGTTTTACTCATAATATTTTTTTCATACATCACCTCTTTATAATAATAATAATTAGTCTTAAGGAGTCATCACATGATTTCTAAGGAGTAACCAATTACGTATGTTAAATATAATAATATAATAAACCCTACATACATCGTTGGATCAAAACGTGTTCAGCAAAATATGTACGTCTGAATATATTTTTTATTGTGATGAATTTCAGATTTTCGTTACTGAGTTGAAAGGAAAATCAAAGACCACGAAAATTGTACTTTCAAAACTATAAATATTTTGCAGATATAGAACAATATCGATATTTTATAGCTATGATATGTAACGAGCTCTATTCACAGAGAAATGGTCGAGCTTCGCGTACGCTGGGATGACTCAATCCTTTGAGATGGTCGTAAGTTGTGCGTGCAATGTACTGTATATAATTAGTGTAATGTTTACGCCGTACGGAGTTTCCACTGCCGTTCACGTGGTTAACTTAGTTTAAGGCCATGTATTTTGGGCTAATATCAATATCATTTCGATTATTTATAAGATGATGCTGTGACAATATCGCAGCGGCATCGAGCCAGCATGTCCGAGAGAGTATCTTAGTCTTACATACGAATGGCGAAGTGAGAGATGATTTTCCTGCAATTTACGAGACACTGGAGGTTAACTTGGACTGGACCCTTGAAGGGAGGATCTCTAACTTGTATTCATTTAGTTACGCGGATGTATTATATGGGCGTCGGTAGTAGTAGGTAAAAAAACTTAGTAGGCAAAAACCACCACCACTTACAGTTAGTCTCTTATGCTGTTTAACAATTGACTTACATTATTAGCTTACTATTATTAGTGTATTTTTATAAAATTGAGATAAAATACATGTGAACCATGTGTGAAGCCAAACTATTTGTAATCTATGATTGTTTAATCACAATTAAAATATTTTATTTACTGCAAAAATATTTATTCGAATAATTTTTACTCTAATGGAATAGCGCACGCTTCGGCGAATTCCTATAAAACATTTCTTTCCCCTTTCACAAAATCACTCGCTTCGAAAATATCCAGAAACTAAGAGGAAAGACGTCTAAATAGTCCATATTCAGCAGTGGGGGGACAAATTCTCCGCTGTTAATAACAATTCCACGAGATGGAACGCTTAATATTGATTATGAAACTATGTGTTAATCGGGCTAGATGGTAACCTATTGGGAGATAGGGCATTGGTGGGCTAAAAAGAAGCAGCATAATTTAGCACAAAGAGCCGTTTAGCATATAATGCAATCAGATATAAAACTTTTATTGTAAATAATAACTTTCCCGGAAATATATAAAAAAAGTTTGGTAAAACCAAATGTGCATGCCTTAAGCACTCGTGTCATACGTATGTTATTTAAATTAGATACTCATGATAACATATACGTTTTTCACCAAAAATTGCTTTTTTTATTTTTAATTTTCAAATAGTTTTATGGTAAACTTGAATCTTAAAGAAAATAAGTTATTTTATATTTATTAGACATCATAATGTAAAAATAAAAACTGCTTCAGATAAAAGCGATTATTACCAATATAAATTACATAATTTTAGTCGAGAAACGTTGGTAAACATAAATTAATAAACGTTAGACTAATAAAATTGTGCTGGCAGCTTATATGAATGACGCAATTAAAACTTAACCATAAAGAATGTCTCTTACCATAATGTTTTAAGTGCGCGAACGCGATTTATTCAATTATACACTCTAACGTTGTGAAAATAAAGTCTCAAGTGGCTTTACTCTCAGAGTAAAGCTCACTGTTGACACATTTTTGACGTTTACTCTGAAAGTAAACGTCACTGTTGAGGGGTTTTATATTTTTTGTATTTGTATATTAGGCTGCCTAAGATGTAAATTTTTTAGTTTCAACAGTACACATTTGATTTTTTACAATAAAACGAATAATAATTGAGTTATGGTTTTCTAATCAGTTCGTCACAATAGATTTACGGACCTATTGAAATAAAATTTAAATCGATTAGTTATGTTTTTCAAAAGTTATGGAGATTACAGAGAGAATGTTATATGTTTTTCATAGAATTTTTTCTGAAAAATTCATTTTTTTATCTAAATTGTGGGTTGGATTGCTGTTTATTGTTTAGAAAAATGACCATTGATGTTTTCTTTTATTGTGGTATGAAGGCCAACCTACTTTAAGCACTATATTATTATTTATTTAAAATAAAACTCTGACCGAACCCAGTTTTTGATTTTTAGGCGAGAGTAGAGCATACCTACGCTCGCGCTTAAGGCATGCAATAAATATTTATTTATTTATTTATTTATTTCCTTTCTTACAGCTACTATTACAGGGTAACCTAATTCAGCAGTGCAACATATTAACAATTATAATTCTACATTTATATTCTAAATATTGTAATATTTACAATTATTGTCTTTCATATGAGATTATCTTAGTCGCTATCTTGGAGAATTCACTCAGAGAACAAACAAATATGTCAGTTTGGTCTGCAATACGGTTAAGAGTGCGAAGGGCCCGTGTTATAATATGTAATTATAATGTATTAGCATATTTATACCTTTAAAATAAATTCACCTGATAAACTATAAAAGCTATCTTCACTCCTTTTACCAATACAGAGGCAGTGGGATGAGGGTTATGACACCACAAGTTTACACACAACTTCGTTCTTCATACGTCAAAAAAATATATAATAAAGCAACCTCAAATGCAACTTTTCCGTCATACAGTGTAAAACAACAAAAAAAACAAGAAACTTATCGAGTTGGAGCATCAGTAATGACTTCAGCAGAGGACAGCTATGGAGCGGACACCGGAGCATATAAATAACGGAGTCGCGCAAACACTTGGATGGCTTACACCTTAGAGATGTTTGTTGATGATGATGATTCTATGCTAAATAGCATAGAATAGGAATATAATTTTTGAGACATAAACGATGAAAGTTCAAAATCGTTCTTTCTCACCTATTAGAGGTCAGACTGCTTTGCACCATATTCTGGCCCATGCGCCCATTTACAAGCTGCACAAAACTCGACCGCTTAGACCTCTCTGCATCCCATCCTATTATGGGATCCCATCCCGCTATTTATCCAAGATGACCAATTTTAGGCCAAAAAGGCTGCTTCAAATAAACAGTAGCTGCTGAGTTTAATACCTGATGGACGTATTACGTAAAACTGACAATGCAGATCAAATTCAAACCCTAACTTGAACGTTGAGCCTAATTTAGGTTTCCTAGTTTTATTTACAACTAGCCCTGTCATCGGGCGCGGTTGAGCGTGCTAATACAAACACATTGCGTGTTTGCGTTGCGCGTAATATAGACGGGAGCGTATGTAAATTAATCACTTTGCATACGTTGCAGTGGACTTTGTTTCGTGGAGGGTCAGATTGGCGCAGCTTTATTTAGAGTTTGATGTTAAACACAGCCAAACGAGCAACACAAGAACTAAAAAGCAATACAAAACTATAGATTACCATAGGAAGAGGTTGGAATTACTTTATTCATTCTCCTTGTTTCTTAAAACAGATATAGTTAATAAAAATATCAGTAAGGCACTTTTATTGATCACAATATCACGGATTAATTTTGTATAAAACTCTCAATAATAAGACAATGATATTGTAACCAAAGAGCCGCACAAAAAAAAGGTTTACTTATTAATTAGGTAGCCAAACGATATTTGCAATAGAACAAAAAAAATACCAAATTCACTACAAGATGGTTGCATCAATGCATCTTAAATTTGTCTAAGCTTGGATGGCTTATATGGCATTGATGGCTTTGGCCCTTTTTTTTTACATTAAACGGCTGGGCTGGCTGGGCAACGGTTGCTTTTATTCTCAATAAAAGCAATCTTTGCCCAGCAATGACACTAAAAACCAAAATACAAAACCTATAATACTTATATAATTCAAGACAAATCCACAAATAATCGAGTTGGATCCCTAAAACATTATTCGATGAAGAGTTAAAATCATTTGTCGATAACAAAGCCGTTCTATAATAGGATCGTACCGAGTATCACACAAATCCTCTTTCAGGTCAATAAAGACGGAACTGGACAAACACTTTTATATCCCGTTAAAAATATATCCCGGAACATTCGAGTGAAATGAAGTTGGACAAAAGGATTTAGGGGCTCCGGCGGTCACGGTGAGATCCACGGATAACGTGAGGTCCGGCCAAAAACAACGATTATTACCCACCAAACTATATGCTAGCTTGATTAACATCTAATTTACTACCGAGCTCCCTGCCCGGGAATAATCAAAATAGATTGTCGCTTTAGAACTGGCTAGTGGTGTGAGTAATCGATTATGATTGATACCAATTAATCGGAATAGGTGAACACGAGTTGGGGAGTTCTTTGTGCGAACTTCACATGAAGGATCGTGGAGGAAATAAATTACTCATTCATGTATTAATGCGACTCGATAAAACTTATATGTTCTTTATAAAACAAAGATATCGGACTATTTTAAAAAGTTTTTTAAATTCAATTGGTCGCAAAATTTAGGAGGAACCGTTTCGTTAATTGAAATAACAGATCTCTCATCCAATAACAAGTGTACATCAAAGTAATCTATAAAAGTAAAAAAATGAATTGATGATATTTTGTTTAGGTACGAAAATATAAAGGCACATGTAATAGTGGCATTCATCATTATTACAACTATAGACCCATGAGGCCTCAGTGCGATAATCAACCGGAAGGCTCAAATCCGAATACTCGAGGTTCTAACCAGACTATTCTAGAAAATGAATTTTCCATTTCCGGTCCGATGTAACTTTCTCTGGGAAGAAGGAAAATGTCCTGCAAAAATTCAACATCGTAGTAAAAATTTAACGACATGAGGAATTCGCCGATCCTAATGTCCACCTCACAACATTTCGAGGAGGAACCCGGTAGCGAAAAGTGAGACATCACTCGATACCATTATTATTGTATCATAATTGATTTGCAAATTTTATAGCATTCGAAAAATTTTAATTAAGAATGATTCATTCTTAATTTAAAAACACAGATTAAAAATATTCATTTATTAGGAGGTTGTGCCAGGCATTGCAGATAAATTATGCCGGTATCACGGTTGATCGAGGTAGTTTAGGACTACCTTATTATATGATAGTATCGATATGACAGCTACCCTGTCGCGTTTCGTACGGTTTGTCAGTTTCCGGTAGCCCATTGGGGGTAAGCAAAACGTTGAGCATTTTTACAATGAGCGCTCGTAGTACTGCCAAACTGGATGCATGCATGCAGCCGAATTATGCCGGCACGACCGGGGAGGTACCTCTCGCTTACACTATACCGACGTAAAATGATAGCTGTGCTGTCGCGTTTCGTGCAGTGGGTAAGTAGCCGGTAGCCAGTGGAAGGTGAAGGTGGAAGGAAAGTAGCGCATATGGGCGTCGGTAGTCATGAAATTGACTTCAATTGCTCGTTTGCTCTCAAACTATAAAAAAAAAGTAATCGATTATTCGTACAAACGTTACGGCCAACACTAGAGCCTGATTGCTTCTCTAGTTTACGACATAATTATGTGTTGTAATTGAAATTTTATCCTCGTCGGTAATTTTTGTTTGTCGCCACCAGTAATGCGCTTAATGGATCATTCTCGAAGGATAATAAATTACGTTTAGTTATTTACTTAATTGCTTCTGGCTGACTTGTGTCAACTGTTTTCCGTATATGATATATTATATCTGTGTGAATATAATATAGTAAAGTATCATAATGGTATTATTATGCACAGATTATTGGTTTGGAATACGGTACGTAAATCTATACATATAATAAAACAGTAAAATTAGTGTGTCTGTACATTGAATATATATACACACATTTTTTAAAATAGTATTAGAATACTTTCAGTATTTTTTAATTTTTTGTCTGTCTGTTTGTAATCTCCGAAACTACTGGACGGAAACTTTTTGTGGTGTATAGGAACTAAGCCTAGTCTACATCAAAAATACTTTTTATTGCGATAAAATCGCTCATTCCTACGAGAAATCGGAATTTCGGCACACTGCAAGCAAACAAAGTAATCACTTTGATTATAATATAATATTAGGTGCCTACTACGCTGCGCGAACGAAGTCGCAGGCACCAGCTAGTGATACTATAAAGCAGGTTTTTTTTTTTTTTTTTTAT
>LUGF01054901.1:24814-84254 GCA_001625245.1 Calycopis cecrops | reverse complement strand
CCCCGTAGTACATGGGGCAGCCCTCCGCCGAAGCGCAGGGGTGGGGATTCCCCCTTCCGGGGACCCACCCGGGGGCCAGATTCCTTTCTGCTTGAGTCCATTTTATTAAAAAGCCTCATTAAGGTTGGCACCGGACCCGTAACGACACGCCCGCATGATGACGGGCGGATAATGGCGCCCTCGAGACTGGACAACTCTCCAGCCATTCATCCTTGGCCAGGCGCCTAAGCAAGGATTGAGGGTTGAATTATTGGCCGTTGACCATTTGGTTCTCCTTCTTTTGTATTGTACAGGAAAGAAGATAGAATCGACTAGCCATCATTGCCCAGGGTGCACCCCCCACCACGAGGAGGTTATCCGACCAACGGCGTTCCCCGACCTCTCTTAATAAAAAAAAACACATACACACACGCACATTCACATACACATACACACACAACACACAACCAGTTAGTACTTAAATTAAATTAAAGAAAAGACAAATACATTTAAATTGAGCTGATTTTATTTTAATATTGTATACTTAAAATTATGAATTAAACAAAGGGAAGTCACTGTCCCTTGGAATACAGGAGAATCCTAGACCAGGAGCCAGAGCACATGTTTAAGTTGAAATAAATTATTTTTATTTTTTTATTTTTTAACACACACTAAATATGTGGTTTCATTTAATGCGATACATAAAGAATATATAAATAAATTTGTTTAGCCCAAGCCAAGCCGTAGCGAGCCCAAGGCTTCACCCCTGATCATGGACTCGTAGCCGTTGTACACTTGCACCAAAAAGAATACGTAGAACACTGAAAAACATTAAACCATTGTTACTTAAGTTATATATTATTTTTTTATATTAAACAGGCTGTTGAGGGCATTTTCATGACTACCGACGCCCATAGACATCCGCATTGAGTTCATACAGATGCGTTGCCCTCACCCTCCATGGACACGGTTACTTACACACCGCACGAAACGCAACAGCAGAACTGTCACTTTACACCGGTATCGTGTAAGAGGTACCTCCCCGGTTATGCGGGCCGTAGCATTGCCTCTTACTATGTTATTGCGTAAGAGCTATTTTGTTTTTGTTTATACGTTTATAATCCCGGAATAGATAAATCCGTGTTTATATTAAAATTATTTGATTTATTCTCATTTTTAGATTGTATAAAGAGGCACTCTTGCACTAGAGAGTACCTAATTGAAATCTTTTAATAACCGACGCTCAAAGACATAATCCTTATGCAGTATGCACACATGTAACCGTCCTCTTCCTCCTACAATGGGCCACCGGAAACTCGCCGCCAAATGTGAAGCATAAGGTAACGTAACGTAAGCATGTCATATTATGGTGTTGTCACACCTTACGATTTGCGTAATGTAATATCTCTTGCAGTAATATATCTAAAGAAGCGGACAAACGCACAGTAGGACCCAAATGATTCATGTTACCTTACGAAACGCGATGGCATAACCGTTACTTTTAAGGCGGTATCATGGGATCGCGAGGTACCTCCTCGGTCGCGCGGGAGAGGTCCGGCAGCAGCATGCCATTACCTCTTACTAAAACGACTATTTGCCGTTGGTACTGCCAATCATTTTTCGCTAAGATGATGGTGCAAACAGCTATACTGTCGCGATTCGTGCGGTGTAGGAATTTCCCAACCCTATATCTCTATATATTATATAAAATTCTCGTCTCACAATGATAGTTACCATACTCCTACGTGGAAATCTAGAATTAGCCGATTGTTTTCAGGTAAAACTGGTGGTATCTTTCCGGTTTGAACTAGATCCAGCCACACCTTAGGTCTGATCGTGATCATGCTGGCTACATACTGGCCCATATATTATAGATATAAATAAAACTTACCAAAAAGCAGTGTCATCTCCATCGCTACTGCCCAGTGGCCGCCGATCAGCAGCAGCAGGGTTGTTATGAACATTACTATAGATATGAAGGTGCTATACCCCACGTACAGACTGACAAGTAATGGTTTGTCCTGGAACAGAATGTTGTTGCTGCGTTAATAATAATAATATCTGCTGACATAATATATCTATAATAATGTTCATGTCTATAAAAGAAAACAAGAGTTCTATTTAAAACTGTGTAGAGCTTGCCAAATTGGTCCAAAGCTCGGCATCAACTGCTGGATGTATTTTTTATAATATTGTTGGGTAAACAAGCAGAGCTTTTGATGATTGCCGACCCCTGAAAACACCTGCAAATGGGCTACTGGAAAGTGGAAACCCACGCGGCCACGAAATACAACTGCATAATCTCCTTGTCGCGGTATCGTGTAAAAGAGAGGTAGAGAGGTACGTCTACTGACGTGGCCCAATTCGGCATAGCATTGCCACTTACTAAAACATTCGGAAAAGGACACTTTAACGACAGACGAGACTACAAGGTAATGTTATGCCGTGAAGTTTGTGATAAGGGCTACCCCACAAAATATCCGGCGTCGCAACGATAGAAGCTGCGTTGCAAATTCCTAATGTACGAGCTTTTGCTGATTGGTAGAGGGTTACCTTTTTCTATGAGTTTTTATACAAAGCCCAAAAGAGTAGTTATGTATATTTGATTTGATGGTATATATATATTTATTTTTTTTAAACGGGCTTGGCCCACCCATAACTCTCTCCCACCGCTGCTACTCCTGTGTCACCAGGATCAACAGTGGCAGCCACAACGACCCTTTGATATGATCTCAGGGAGCCCGGGGAAAGTAAAAGGAGGAATAGGAATATAATCCAATTTCCCTCCCCAGTCAAAGCAAGAGACAGTACAAGATTGCAATGCTTAATACAAGCCAAGAAAAGAGAGTGCAGCCAGATGAAGCCCAGAAGCTATGCACCATGGAGATATTAAATGACAATGGCTCCGACTGCTCGTTTGTCCCGTTATACAATTATATAAAAAAAAAAAAAAAAAAACACTTGTTTCTTTCTTTTGAGCTCTCAGATGAGAGTGACTGATTGCCCGTCAGCCGACGAGACTAAAAAGATTCTTTTCAATTCTTAGATTTTTATGGGAACCCAAAATTCATCGGTTTTTCTAATCCACTATGGAATATGTTTACCTTTGTTGTACTTTACAGCCTTCTTTAACCACCAAGAAAATGTCTTTTATAACAAAACATATACCTGAAACTTTTTATATTATATCAAGAAAGTATAGCTTCTTACGTGGTTACACGTGAATAGGCCCGAGGTAATGAAACGTGTGTGGACTGTACAATTAATTTATTGCGAGAAATAACTACAAAGTGCCCGTAAGCGGTGCGAAGCTGATGCCAATCTGAGGGTGCCCTCCCGTTACGTGTCCCGACGTGGCTCGATGATGCCCGACAAGGCCCGAAAGGCGCCCATGAGACCCGACGAGGTCCGGAAAGGCCCGAGACAAGGCCCCAAAGGCGTTGATGAGACCCGGCGTAGGTCGACGAGGTCCGGCGACGCCCGACGAGGCCCGGCTAAGTCCGAAAGGCGTCGACACACTCCCCGGGTTGACGTCACTCGTCAATAGGTTAGGGGTAGAGGCAGTTGATGGCTCGATGAATGGTGCCCTTCTTAGACTTCACCTCTTCTACACATGAGAGAGAGAATGACACACCCGAACTAGAAGAGGACGACGCATCGAATACAACTCGTAGCTGAGTAGTGGCGCTAGAACTACGAATAACCCCATGATGTGTTGAATATATTATTTTGTTACGGGTTTTTCATTTGAGGATGTACAGAAAGAAGAGTCCAATGTCATGTGGTCTAGACGTTCGTACTCCCGCATAAACCCGATGTATCTATTTTTAATAGAGGATCACGTTTGTTCTCGTATGAACGTCCTAAAGTACTGGAATCCCTTTTTAAAAGCATTTTACGACGAACCTCCCATCGTTTTTGGGAGTGGTAGTTTCATGGACCGATTGTTCACACATTCTTTCCTCAATGGAATGTGTATTTCGGTTGAACGTTATCAAGTTCCTAAAATGGAGTAAGACCGGAAGTGATACTGGAATGAAAGCACGGACTTATAGAAGATGTATAAGGCCTACCGTTTGATTGTAGGGAAATGCTACCTGATACTAACCATCTAAGTTTGGTTTCGGATAATTTTGTTAGATGTTTTCCTGAGTCTATAGTATTATTGCATAAAACACTCCAGAATATGTCAGCCCCAAGGAGGATATCAACGACCGACGGAATATTAAAGTTAGGGTCTGCTAATTTAAGACCTGTGGGTATAGGGACGTGATTGATGTTCACGAAAGAGGACGGTAGCACTTTTGTAATTTCGGGCAAAATGTAACACTCGATATCAACCGTAAAGGCACAGCTAGGGATTGCAATTCGGCCCGGACGAACCGGTGATCCGGCGGATCCGGAGTGTTTGTGGACCTACCAGATCCGGTAAGTGTCGCCGGATTCGATGTCGTATCCGGTAAAGCAAAAACAGCCAGAAAAATTATCGATTCTTTCAAAGTTTCGCCACCGAATCATGGATGTTCTTATAATATCGAAACATCGATTGAAGACATCAATGTTGAAAACCTGTGCTAAAGCTTGACGGTTCTTTAGTGGTATAAATCTGACACAAACAGCAGACAATAATTTAGATTCCGATTCTGTTATTATGGCCAAAAAATACATTAAAAGAGGAACTGATAAATCTAATACTGTAAGAAAAAAAAGGATATTTGAAAGTTAAAGCTAAACAGGAAACAGATTATACGATAATACTTAAAAAATAAATTACTGCGTATGAAGTAGAAGGAGTAAATAGGATATAAGGATACCTATACAGTTACTTTACGGCGATTAGGCTAACTAGTGGTGTTGGGGCAGAAAGGACCTTTTCGGCCGCAGGTAGGTTGTAGTGCCATCAGACGAAGATTAAGTGACAGTACAATCAACACTATAATATATGTTTCCTAAGATCGTTTTTTCAGACCCATAAATATAATATTCAGTTGCAATTTGCATTGCAAAAAATAAATACTTCTTGTTTGTTAGGATTATGAATGACTGAAGATAAATTTTTACTAGAATAGTATAGTAGAATCGAGAAGGAAAGAAAGGATAAGCGACAAATTACTTTGTTGAATTTGAGGAGGCTATATGTAGGTCAACTCCTTTTTATCATTTATTTTTACTAGGACAAAAACCAGTAATCACCAAAAAATTATTCAAAAATGCGTTCAAACTAATATAATATACTAATATAAAATAAACGACTAATATGATTTACGAAACAGGCAGGCATAAAGTACTAAAAGTATTTCAACAAACAATTACTCCAGGCAAATTAACATAAATGCATATTTCCGATACTTCAATTCCAGCTAAAAAAAGTCGACCATTAATAAAATATTAGAGAAAGTTCAAAAGCATAAGTCGTGCATTCTTAAATGTTTTGTAGGCCAACCACTAAATAATTGTAACCAGAAAATTCTCTGTCGCTTATGAATATTAACGAAAAAAAATGCCTTCCAATAACGAAACGATGCAGAAAAAAAGACGATTCTAGCAACATTGTCGAAATCCGTTCTTAATTGTTTTAATTACCAAGGTTAGGTGGTGCTAGGTGAAAAAGGTTCCAGGGCATTTGTTGTATCTGAGACTCGGCTTGTATCTGGCAATCCGAGGGTACGAGCGCGCCGCTCGATCCCCTCCCGATGTGCTGTCCCCGCTGTGGTCCCGACGAGGCGCGACAAAGTCCGAAAGGCGCCCGTGAGACCCGACAGGGGCCG
This sequence comes from Calycopis cecrops, assembly GCA_001625245.1. Lineage (NCBI taxonomy): Eukaryota > Metazoa > Arthropoda > Insecta > Lepidoptera > Lycaenidae > Calycopis > Calycopis cecrops. The sequence continues at coordinate 78,507 of LUGF01054901.1, read as the reverse complement.
GCGAGCTCCAACAAGGCCCGGCGACGCGCAAGACCCGGAAAGGCCAGAACCACACGTTTTGTCCATAAGTTTTTTGTCTGTCATGCCTACCGACGCCCATGGATGTCTGCATACAGATTTCACGGATCCACTGCCCTCTTTCCTCCTCCCTCCTCCATGGGCCACCTGACACTCACGCACGGCTCTTAATACACGAAGACTCTATAGATAAGTACATATTCTAAAATTATAAACTTACTTTCTTAAACCCAATCAAAGCGCCAATGGAGAATAGCACCTTCAAAATGAAGAACGCATACACTCCGGCCACTATCCTGACGTGGCTCTCAGATCTCCGCTCCAGTAGGGGGCTCGCGACTTCATGAGGATTCGATGCCACAGCCAGCGACAGTGCGGTCGCCACTGAGAATTTGGCCTACAAACGCAGAAGTAGTAAGACTTAAGAGTTAGCTTAGGAGGAGGTAATGCCATGCTGCAACGGCGAAATCCACTGTAATGCAGACCAGGAAGGTACTACACCCCTTACATGACACCTACGGCGTGTTAAGTGACAACTACGGCGTCGCGTTTGGTGTAGTTTTTAAGTAGCCAGCGGCCCATTGAATGGAAGAAAGAAAGAGGAGCAACGCATCTGCTTAGCAATCATGCGGGTGACCTCGGGTGTGCCGGGTGATAAATTTTAATATTTGTTTTGCACTGGGGTATTACAATGAACACAAAATAAAGCATAATGTTGATTGTTGTTTATAAAAATAAAATGGCGCTATTTTCAAATCTGATTTCAATAAGTTAGCATTGCAGCTAAATAAATAATATCATTAAAATTGGTAATCGAATATGAAGTGACAATTAGATAGGATGTGCCGATTTTTTTTTAATCGATCTTACGCATCTCAATCGTTTTTTGGTCAGCGTCCATAGGTACTTTTGATTCGTTCTCGTAAGTATTATTTCAAAATCATTTGCAATAAATAAAAACCTTTTATCTACACTAATGTTGTAACATTCTACTTATGTTTTCAATACTTGACTTATAATGACTACTGTTATAGCTCAGACAACAAAAAACTCAATTGACATTTTATTTTAGTATCCAAATCGATATCGAAAAATCTCATTATAACACTGTGTGAGAGCGAGAGAGAGAGAGAGAATGATGAGACAGCCTTATTTCAAAATTCTTACCAGCGCGCGCTCGCTCCTGATTGGCCGCGCGCTGCAGCTGCACTGTCATTGGTTCAATGCCAGCTTGCAAAGGATTTGCGAGAAAGAGACAAAGCTCTACAAAAACATGAAAGCAAACATGGACGCCACAGACAACGAATAATCTACTGTTTAGTAGAAATTTAAAAGTAAAGTCATGTGATTTTTTCACATTATATTTCAACATTGAAGCTAGTATTTTATTAACATTGAATTATAAAAAGTATATATTTACGCGCCGCAATTTTTGCAATGAAATTAAAGTATTTAATAAAAATATTTATCTTCAAAGAACATTACATTTTAAATCGTCGGTAAAGCAGTCGTCGCCACGTCGGTCAAACAGTCGCCGGTCTGACTTGACTAATTCTATTATTCAGTATTAGCGAAAATCAAATAGTTTTAGAATTAATATGATTAATATTATAAAATAAATACATATTATTATATAAAAGTTGAACAGACGAGATACTGTAAAGTTAAATATTACAAAATATTGATATATTGTATTAGAGTAAACAACAAAGTTTTGTGTTTAATATTAAGTATAACAACTTGAATATGTTTTAGCAAGTTTTAGTGTTAATACCGGTGTGGACAAGTGTTATTAAGATAATCTTAATGTTTGTACCATAACTTAATCAAGTGTTTGTGTCCTGTGGAAGAGCGGAGAATCCCACTACAGGTATTTATTTACTTATAGGGTTTTCTCCAAACATTGTATTAGGCATTTAAGTTTTGCTCAAAGAAATAAATAACTTATTATTATTGTTATTATTAGTGAAGATAAAGTAGTGTATGCAACTGCATATAACACGGGTATTAAAACACTTGTTAACTATTTTGAAACTCGCTTTCGCTCGTTTCAAAAAATCCACTCGTGTTTTAATACCCTTCATTATATGACAGTTGCATAAACTACTATATTTTTATAATATATTTTATATGTATAGCTGCTCCGATATATACGAGTAAGAGCCTGAGCACACGGCGCGTTGCGACGCCGCATCGCAAAAATTTCGTCGCAACAGCGGCAGCAGCAAATTATATTAGGAGGTTGCGGCACACATTTAGCAGGCGAATTACAGTTATAAGTTGATAATGATTTTTCCAATGATCTAAATATAATTTACTAGTTTTCAGATTTATTCCTATATATGTGCTATAAGTTCTTACTTCTTGCCAAATTTCACAACTCCAGGTCAACGGGAAGTACCCGATAATTTTTGGTTTTCGGCAAAATACGTTTTCATACAAAATTTGTGCATATATTGGCTATAACTTTTTATTTCGTTAACTTAGAAGTGTGATTTTTTCAAGGCATCAAGACGTAACTGACCTCCGTATTTGACAAAAATTTCACTTAATCCCTTCAAGCGTTTTAGAGAAAAGGGTTGACAGACGTGCAGACAGACGGACAACAAAGCGATCCTATAAGGGTTCCGTTTTTTCTCTTTGAGATACGGAACCCTAAAAACGATACTTAATATGAATTAATGTCTATTCCTTTGATTATATGTCTATTCCATATTTCTTGAGGCATGACATTAAACATTTCCATTGCCCGGCAACCGTTCTTTGATTTATTTTGTCGATCGAATTGTACTCTCCACAAAAATAAACTTAATTAAACTATTTATCGAAACGTTATAAGAAAGGTTTTATTCTGATTTAGTTCCGTGTGGGCTTTGTTTTCAATGTTATACAAGTTTTGTCTAAATACATTGAGTGAGTTGTTGCCGATAAGAATATTGTATACACAGTGTACCCGTTGTACTTTTTTGATACCTATAAATGAACAAAGGCATCCCGTGAAACAACCGCCCCGTTCAATATCTATGCATATTATAATAAAGCATCCTTGTTTCTGTACATCCTATTAATATTATAAATGCGAAAGTATGTATGTTTGTTTGTTAGTTACTTCACGACATGAATGAAATGAACTGAAAATGAATTGACATGAAATTTGGCACACATATCGAGGGTAACTTGGATTAACACATAGGATAGTTTTCATCCCGAAAAATGTTCCTGTGGGATTTACGCAGATGAAACCGCAGGGCGCAGCTACTTAAATATATTTACGAAAAACTGATTGGGGGCGATGTTAAAATAGTATTTGAGAACACTTTAAATGTTTTTAATTTTTGTACTTGTCTGTTTGTCCGTTTGTCTGTTTGTCCAGGCTAATTTGCGACACTACTAGACGGATTCGAATAAAACTTTTTTTAGGTACCCACTAAGCCTGGTCTACGTCAAAGATAAGAAACGTTTAACAAATCACTTTGAGCGAACGAAGTCAAGGCACCAGCTAGTCCAACATATTACAGTCATGGATAACTCCTACACAGATGAGATTAAATCAATTGACTCCTTACAACTGGTAACACCTACTTTTTTAAGTTAAACTACGTTAGATACAATACTAGGATTCAAAAAAAAATCTCTAATAATATTTTATATTTATGTGGCATTCATCAACAATTATAATTTATCAACAAGAATGTTACTTAGCATCTAAGCCAGTGATTCTCAACCATTGTGCCGCGGCACTTTTGTGTGCCGCCAAATTTCAAAAGTGTGCAGCCAAATTTTCAAATGTACCTATATTAATGTTAATTTTATTAAATTATATCATTTAAAAAGAAAAATATTTAAAAAGTTATTATTGTAGTATTAGGTTTATCCAAAATTTTTGTCATAAACTATTTATGCAGTGCGTTATAGTAAGTAAATAATTTTTATATTTTTCTTTGTGTGCCGCTAAATTTTGAAATCGTTAAATATGTGCCGCAACAAAAAAAAGGTTGAGAATCACTGATCTAAGCCAATTCAAATAAGGAGGTTTGTATAGTTACACTACACTGACACCGTGACGCACTCACACGACTTAGCGGCGACTTTGCGACTGTCGCGATGTAGTCGCAAGATTTAGCGACTCTCTGTGACCGGTAGCAGAGACTCGCTGTGACTGTCGTGTGACAGTTGCGTCTGCATTTAGACGTTATTTGTCATATATTAGCGTCTAAATCTGGCTTCTCACTGCGCGTGTTAGTCCGCGCCGCGCCGCGCACACACGCGCCCCGCGCAGTGTGAAGAGCGAGGCGCGGGCAGGCGCGGCGCGGCGCGACCTATCCGCTAAAAGTCGGTAACTTCAAAGGCGCGGCGCTGGCTCGCGAGTGTAGGCGATCGATACATATATACATATATACACACATACATATATACACACATTCATCCACCAACCGATGGTACGCGCCGCGCCGCGCCAGTATCCGTTGGGTGGCGCGGTGTGTCGCGTGGCGCGTCCTTGCGCGTGGAGCGGCGTGGCGCGTAGTAGCACGCGCAGTGAGAAGCCAGCTTAAGCGTAGACAGAGGAAACGCGTCTAAGTCGCCGCGTCTGGCGTCTTGAAGTGTGCGCATCTAGTCGCCACATTCAGCGTCTAAAAAGCGTCTAAGATGCCTGTCGCCGCGTCTAAAAGTATCGTGTGTGTTGTCGCCCTAAGGCATTTTTTATACCTAATAGTTTAAGATAAGTAACAGAGATTGAAATATGTTTTTTTTTGTTTCAGCTGTCCTTAGGAAGCATCATATGTACCTACTGAGTGCTTTGAACTACTCAGAAATCAATTACTTATTATATGCCGAGTCTGCGCCTTAATACTCCCCCATTTACAAAAAAAATATAATATATGTTAGAACAAAACAAAAATCTATTACAAAAGTTACATCAATTTCGGTTCATCATTATACTTAAATAATATATCGTTGCAAGCTGTGAGAGCGCAACCACTGCGAGTGGAAAGCAGCGTCCGCAAATTCCTAGGCCACGACGTTATCGCCCCACACCTACTTTGTTTTGACTAAGTCTAATATAATTACATTCATCATCATCGCTTACATTCTAAATTACAATTTGTTAATCCAATCGCCTCTCCTATGGGGCTTCTATCATACATTTGATATAGTGATATGTTTTCACACAAGACACTCAATAAGATAAATAGAATGTTTAATTTTCTATTATGTATAACTTTTATAACATCATTTTGGTACATCATTTTGTTCCCAAAATATACATATTACTAGTGCCGTGAACACTGGACTCTTTAAAAAAGTCTGATGTTGCTGACTGCTGAGGCCTAGAACATACACTTCTCTACACATACAAATTTTTTTTACGTCGCTTTCGTGTGATTGATACGGTATCTAGACGTAGAATAAAAATAAAATCGAAGCTATTGTTGTTATTTAATTTGTCTCGTTATAGGCGAACCGTTGGCTGTTGCGCACACATCAAGACTATGGTGTGGTTTTTAAGTTAGGCTTATCTTAATAACATAAATGGTCCAGCACTATATTTAGATGTTTTTTTTTTAATGAATGTCAATATGATGAATAAAACTACCAACTACATAATATTATATAATTTTTTAAATGATAAAACATTTTATTTGTGTCTATCAAAACTATATAGGTATAAATAATTATTGATGACTGTAACTGACTAATAAACAAAGTATAAAACAAGTTTCATTTTGATGCAATTCTGGATAGCGTTTCAAATATTAATGGGCACTCTCCTTTAAAAAAAGTAAACAGGAGGGTTTTTTGCTGTAATACCGAACGGGGTTTGCATGTCCTGCTTAGCACTAGGCGTAAAGTTACGACAATGGCTGCTCTTGTGAAGATGTTACTGGGCGTCGGTCGTCACGAAAAGCTCTGAATGTTCATTTGCTTTAAAAACCTTACACATTTAAAAATGTGGCGCTATGGAACTGGGTAATGACAACCCTCATTTTTTTGGCTCATCTTAAATATGATTGAAACAGGAATACTTTTGGTGGGGAACAAAATTAGTCATGTAAGGTTTTTTCAAGCTCAAAATAATCGTTTTTAAAAATAAAATATTCTTACCAAATTAATGCCACAAATTACGTTTATACGCATACTCAAAGATATATTGTAAACATCACACATTTTCACTGGCAACTTATGAACACTGAATTTATTACAATATGTATTATATTAAACAGAGAAATTGATAAAACAAAATAACTACAAATAAAGCCCTCCTTTCAGGACGAACTGTGTTGACGAAATGTTAAACGCGAAACAATTAAATATTTGTGTAAATGCTAACGGATAGCGAACAAGTGTTGCCAGTCAATTTCTAACTTTTAAAAAATTTTATGTGTGGATTGGAGTTTAGAAGTTGTGGTTGCTGTATTACAGCCGGTATGATGCATAGTGTTACTTGTTACTTAATAAATACGTTTCTAAATACTGAATACATTACACTTAAAATTTGGTGCACCTATGTAATATAAATTAAATAAAAAAAAATTCTATATAGTTAATTTTTTTTTACCTGTGTTATCTACTAACATTTATTACACTTATCTCGTGATAAAGGTTTATATCGATATCAATAGTCGACTGCAACCCTAGTTATGTATGTTGTTTTTATGTGTCAAGTGCACGTCATTTATAGAAATTGCTCTAATATGTGATCCAATAGTAATTTAGATTTTTAATTGATTTCTGTATAATTGTATGCGAAATGCACGCATAGTAGTAAAAATAAAGAGTGAGTCAAACGGCGACTCTGGTTTTCATACAATTTAGCTAAATGCTAAAATTGATACAACAAAAATGTGAAAAAACCATGACTTGCCCCTTAATAGATATTCGCCATATTGCTTATTTAATAATATGCCTATGCTTATTTCTGAGCTTTATTAAGCTTTAATAAAGTTCATTCATCTGTTTTATAAGTCCAATGAATCGTACGTTATGGATATACAAAACAATATTACCAAAAATAATGTAATGAAAATGATAAAAATTTACGTAAATTACTCTAATAAATATGTTTTATAAATAAAAAAGCTTGCAAGTAATATTATATAAACTGAACGAGAATAGTTCAAATTTGGTACACATGTAAATACAATCAAAAAGTAGCAATATCGTTCCAGGGCATTTAGAGTATTGTAGTATGGAGACCAAATTGGGCCATCATACTCTAATATACTACACACCAGGGAGTAAGAAATTTTAGCAGACATTAACAAGAACATTTTAGTAGACCTACAGACAAACCACAGAAGACGATATGCTCTAGATGTAAGTAATTGCTAATGTAATTGATAATTAATTTTCATCAAAAAATATGCCTCAATCCTTAGCATTTTCCGATTTAGTATTTTCCCGGATGCTGTGTAAACGTAATTGGTTTTGAGACGCTCATTGGTGGAAGAAATAATAAAACAATTATTAACATTTAAGGGCGTGAAATTGTGATCAAACCATTTGGACAGAGTGTCTAGGTCCTTCTGAAGGGTAACACAGTCACATGAATCTGAGATAGTGTGATACATTTTTAAATCATCTGCATAAAGTAAAATATTACAAGAGAGTTGCTCAATTAAATCATTTATGAACAAGATAAAGAATAAGGGCCCTAAGTGGGATCACCGAGGCACACCTGATGTAATTTATACAGGAATAGAAAAGAAGCCAAGAAGTCAATATTCTAGACTTAGAGTGCCACTTAAGCCAATGTGCGAGGTGGAAAGCTTGTCATCCATGTATTTTTTATAAAAAACAAGTAGTAGCCGATATAAGAGCGTCACGGTGGAATTAAGATGATAACGTAATAAGTGTCTGGGATCATGACCTGTAGACATTCACACAATTTTTTAAACAAGGCTGAGAAATTCTCGTTTTTATTCTCTGGTACTTCGTGAAGTTCAACGTTTAGGTCCCGCGAGATTTTCTCTGTTACTTGTAGACGATTCTGCTGTTGGTTTGTGTTTATTTGGGACTTAGAAAGCTCTAACTCTATTTTCTTAATCTGACTACTTTTTTCTTCGATGTCAAGCTTACTGTCATTCTGTTCCGCTGCTATGAAATCTGTCGTTGCCGTAAAATCAGATTTATTTCCTGAACTACACGGTTAACTTCAGCTGTCACCAAACATTCTATGTCCTTTTTCAGTGCCACTCGTAAGTCATTCATGAACACAGAATCCGGGGTTAGTTTTAAATCTAAAAGTTTGCTAATGCTGCTCTTTGTGACTAGTTCATTTATAAAACTAGCCCCAGTAGAATTATTCATTACTGACGGCGAACTCTGGTCTGTAACCTGGCTGAAAGATACATTCATTATGTTTTGATGTTTATTTTTACGGGATTGACGTACAGACATCTTCATACTTGCGTCTCGTCACATTTTGACACGATGGGCAACTAAGGGAAGCCAGCGGCTGTTCAGCATTAAGAGGCTTGGTTATTTCGCCAGGCACGTTCAAGCAATTATAGTTATACGTTGATTCACAGTGGTTGCATTTTAAGAAATTATTTTCAGATTTCAGATTGTACAGATGTTTTTCTTTATTCTTGTATTATTTCAGTTATTATTTATTAATTGTTATTTAAACAATTGTAATCAAAGTTTTCGAATTAAATAAATCAATCAACAATTTTTAATATTTATGTAAATGGCAGCCCAGATACGCTTCTTTGCGTAGACAGAGAAAAGAACTATGTCTATAATTATACGCTTCTTTGACCATCGATGTATGCCAGTTGTCACTTGACAGAGACAGCTGCCACCATAGATTATACACGTAGACAGAGAATACAAATACACTTAATATATGCTGCCACTTAAATATCACAACAGTACTGACTACTTATTGTTGCGTAGGTAGAATCACTCTTTTTATTAATTGTTTAGTTCGTTATTATTTTGATAAATAACATATGATCAAAATTCAAATTTTTACTCGAGTGTGGTGCGAAATATTAAAGAATAATTGAATTTTGATACCTTGAATATGCTTTTTACATGAAAAGACTTCATTCTTTTCTGATATCTTTTCTGGTTATCATCATTATCACCACCCCATTTGCAGTCTACTGTTGGACATAGGCCTCTCCCATAGCACACCACTGGCCTCGATCTTCGGCCAACCTTTCCCACTTCCTTTCCACAGCTTAATCACCAATTAATATTTTATTAAGATCTAATTATTTTGAAAATTTAAATCTTTTGAGGAGCGTATCGAACACAGTGTTTACTTTCCGAAAGACTTTGACATAATTTTCACATTTAAGAATTATTAACAACTTTTATTTCCTGAAATGTAACACAAATTGTAACTATACTTTGTCATTGACGTTATATAAAATCTCATGTCTATTACTGTAAGTTCATTCAAATATCCATTCCAAATGTAAGTTTGCAACAAAAAAGCCATACACAACATATTAATTAGTTTTAATTCAATCATTTTACAACCTATAAAGACTAATCCTAATAATAATAATAATAATTAATGCTAATCCGTATTTCATTTATTTAATCTATCTAGAAATAATCTACTGTTATATTAGGAAAACATAACTGAAACTTACGATTACATTCCCATGTTATAATATCAAGATATTTTAGAGAGCACATAGAGATATTATACAACAGCCATGGTTAAGGTGGGAAAGTGCACTTTTGCCCCCATGCAAAAACTCTACTACCTAAAGTAGATGAAAAAAAATGCTTCCTTACATTCTATTTCAATTTGCATTTGAAAAAACCTTTTGAAACTAGAATAGAGTTACAATTACATGCAGTTTGCATGTAATTGTAACTCTATTCTACATCTACTTTGTGTAAAAGTGTTTTTGCGAGAATTCAATAAATAAATATCGACGTACGGAGCTCGTTAATCATCGGAACGTGGTAACGTCCACCGACATTGATGATATATAATTAATTAATACAAATTTAATTTAATTCTACCCACTTTTACAGAAACGTGGCAATATATTTATTTTGTTACTAACTGCCCTCCGCGGTTTCACGCGTAAGTCGATCCTCTGGAAATATCGAGATAAAAATTAGTGTTGGCCGATTCTCAGACATACCTGATGATATGCACACAAAATTTCGTGAGAATCGGTCGAACCGTACCAAAGTATCGTTACTAACATTGTGACACCAGAAATTTATTTTGTCGATTAAATGGAAGAAAGGGATCGCCACAGATTATCCAGGCTAGTCATTTCAATCGGTAGAGATAACGTTATGTATTTTTAACGTATATTTGCTATTGCAGCATTGCAGCAGCACGAGGCATCATTCTCTCTGGTCGTTTGTGCTCCGAGAACCTTAAATTATTTATAGCTTTTATGATTTGTATTCGTATTTATATACTGTGAACGGAACTTAATCGCGTACTATTTTAATCTACTCGTGACCACGGCCGTTGCATTACGGCCGAAACGTCGTGAGTCGAGGTAAATACTTCGATTAAAATAGTACGCATATTACGTAGTATTAAGTCCCGTTTACAGCATATAATATACTCTAAGAACCTTATTCAATTTACAGGGTTTATTGCACCATTTTACAATCCCGTTTCTTTCACATTTCATTTCACTTACTCTTCCTATATGGGTATGAGTAACATGTTGTATGAAACCTGTGTGTGACCTGCTTTTTTATAAAAATTCATACAGCAACATTCCATAGTTGGAAGTCCCTGAATTAAGCTAGCAATGTACACAGTCTGCATTTTCATACACCACATGTTAAAGGACGTTTTGAAATGTTACGGAGTAATAATAATTGTAAAATATAATAAGTACAAGAACTAACAAGTCTGTCGTTACGTTACTGAAAGCATAATAAGAATAGCAATATATTAAGGAGGTACTTGGTATAGACCGAGATCCCGACGCACAGAAATTACTTGTACTACAATTTATATGCGTGCGAAACTATTTACAGAATAGCTTTGTTTTTTTTTATTTACTTATAATTTAAACACAACAACAATTTTTATAAAATTCAGAACGCAGGGGGTTTCGACGATGATAAACACACACACATTCAATGTGTCGACAGCTCAGTCGAGAGAGCCTCCGACGCGAGAGATACACGGATCGAATCCACAGTCATATTTATTTTTATTTTTTTAATTTTATCCTTTTTTATTCATCTTTTATTAAGTAATTCGTATGTAAATAAATACTGAGCAAAACTCGGTCATTCAAATATTTATAGATACGTGTGATGAGATGAAAAGTTTGTGAATAACCCGTGGCCAGTGCGGATGTTAATAAATCTAACTCGGTGAGATCCAAATGACTCTGATTGTTTGGTAGTCATTTGTAAGTTACAAAAAAGTAACTGCACTTCTTGTTTCCTCACAGAGATACATTTTTGTGACAAGGATCTTGGAGTATATCAGACTAAATGTGCTATGTGGTTGTTATAAAGATTTTAACAATGCTTAGATGTGTAGAGAAAAACCGAAACAGCGCAAGTTATGATAACAATACACGTCATGGCAGTCGCAACTTCTAACGACGCCAGTTATTTCAATAAACTTGTGTATGTTTAAAGTTCCTAGTACTTAGTTGTATTTATATACTAGAGGCTATTGTTTATTGTTTCCTTAGAAGGTCTTTGTATGATTCTCGAAAGGAAAAGGAGTTCTCGGGAATTTTATATCAATCTATATTAGTACGGAGTGTCGAAGTTGAGTGTGGTACCTTAATATTTTCTTGAGGTCTATCCAAATTATGAAAATGAAAGTTGAAGTCGTCTCTTAAGTTCTAACACCGTGGATGTAATTTCTTGAGGAATATACTTTACAACATATGATTCAATAGAATTATCGCGAAAAAGGGCTTTTCGCGATAATTCTACGATTGAAATGATGTTTGTATTAGTTCGACGATTGAAATGATGTTTGTATTAGTTTTATTAAAATTAGTTGCTAAACATATATGCATTAAAATGGTTTTTAAATCTCCTGAAAAGTCGCGTATTTTGACATCCGCGACGATGTGATAATTTAACAATTGGCGTGTTTTCGTGGTTATTTTCGTTTATTGTTTTTGAAGATTTGCACCAGTCTACAATAGCTATTGTTGCAGACGTATCTAGTTCAGTTTCGGCAGCTCGCTCACATGTGACCAGCAGCGCATCTTAGTAGCTTCTACGCTGATGTCTATGGCATCAGTGTGTACAATGTACATAAATAATCGTATGCCCCCTCAAACCATTAAATAATAAAAGGTCCAATGCGAGTTGGACTCGCACATCGAAAGAAAAATCCTTACTATAGGAAGGTGGAAAAACTTATATTAAGAATACGTATGTACAGATATAATTTTGTAACAGGTTTTTTCAGTGATATCATTATAGTCTCTCTATTGTATTATTATATATTTAGTAAGAGGTGCCACGCTGCATGTATGTAGCCAAATCGGGCCGGTACGACCGGGAGGTAATTCTCGCTTAGACGTAACCGGAGTAAAGTTACAGCTATGCTAACGCGTTTCGTGCCGTGTGTAAGTAGCCGGTGGCCAATGGCGGGAGGAGGAGGAAGGAGGGCAACGCATCTGTATAACCTCCATGCGGATGTTTAGGGGCGTCGGTAATCATGAAAATAGTTTCGATTGCACGTTTGCCCCTTTAGGTGTACTGAAAAAAATAATTTTAGCAATAGTTCTTGTAACGACACCAGAAATACGTCTGTGGATATTCCATCTCTGTTGTTATCACGGTTCGTGACTGAGGTGAGACGCTGACGGACAGACGAACAGAAGAGTCTCAGTAATATGAACTAGTTTTATCATTTAGGTACCTCAAAACGATGTTAAAAAAGTTAAAACTACATTCGACGCGTACAAAACAATTTGCATAGACAAATGAAACTCGATCGCGATATAACGCCGCAGCGAGCGGGGAGCATAGTGCGGTCAACGTTGTTGGACGATTAAAATTATGACCGACCGCTTTAAGATATTGTTTCTCGGGAAAATTCGCCATAAAATTGATCATGCTGTACAAGTTTTTTTTTTTATTTTATTTTTATGGTATAGGAGGGCAAACGAGCAGTTGTAGCCATTATCATGACTACCGACGCCCATAGACATCTGCATAGACTACAGATGCGCTGCCCCCCTTTCTCCTCCCACCTTCGTGGACCACCGGCTACTTACACACCGCACGAAACGCGACAGCACAGCTGTCACTTCACGCCGGTCTCGTGTAAGCGAGAGGTACCTCCCCGGTCGTGCCGGCCCAATTCGGCTGCATGCAAGCATGCAGCGTAGCACTACCTCTTACTAAAAGTTAAAGTTACTAAAAATTAAAAAAAAAGTTATTGCATATTAGCCAAATTTGTCGATCAATGTTTGAAAGATTGTTCAATGTTTGAAGCCAATGTTTTGACGTGTAATTTATGATTAAACGAACTTATGTACCTGTACGTGAAGTTCTATCATAATTATGCCCGCTATTTTTTATAAAACGGTAATCGCAGTGGGATTTATTAAGCATGATCATTACTATTAGAATTATCCAGAGCTAATATTGCTTAGAGACAGTTTCAGCAATGCTATGACGTTCATGGTAGAAGACACAACAGTGTTGAGTATTGCATTTGCCTACCAATGCTAAATATGAGCAATTTTGGTAGAAGATATTCTAGGGTGGGCTTACCGGCCGGAGCATATGCGAATGTACTAGCTAAACCCCGGACCGGCACACACCAAGTTAATGCCTACCAACGACACCAGTAGAAACTTTTCACCACTACAGTTGTCTGGATGTGAATAAATGGCAGACGACAGAACCAGAGGCGTTTTTACACTGAACTTAACCTTTTTGCGGACTCAAGCACTCATGTCTCATGACTTCCAGTTATTAATATATAGTGCTCACAATCAGATTTATTTGAAAACTATAATCGGCTGATATGCGGACTTCACTGCTACCTTTGGACCGACATAATATTATGTAAATAAAAGGCGTCGAGCCTGGAATCGGAACCCGGAAGCAACTGATGTAAGATCTTGCCGACGTGAGTAAGAGGTAGTGCCACACTGCATGCTTGCATGCAGTCGAATTGGGCCGGCACGACCGGGGAGGTACCTCTCGCTTACACGAGACCGGCGTAAAGAGACAGCTGTGCTGTCGCGTTTCGTGCGGTGTGTAAGTAGCCGGTGGCCCATGGAGGTGGGAGGAGAAAGGAGGGCAGCGCATCTGTATAGCCTCTATGTGGATGTTTGTGGGCGTCGGTAGTCATGAAAATGGCTCCGACTGCTCGTTTGCCCTCCTATACCATAAAAAAAAAAAAAAAACGCTATCTGTAATAACGTTATTTTGTATTGTATTTTATCACTCACTTTACCATTGTACATTTTTTTATTTTAAACAAGCATTCTTTTTATGAAATTATTTTTAATGTACTTCTGTTTTAATTATACGATGTAATAGTGGGTGTCCCTACAATAAATTAGGTATTTCTTTTTGCCGACACTTACCAATGTGTTAATACAAGATCGTAGTCGCAATTTAAGAAAATAGTTATTTCCATGAGTAGCAAACCTATTTTCTGTGATGTATCGACAAGCAATGTCAGACCGTATTGACCTGAAAAGTATCGAAGATTAGCGTTCGATTTGATTCATAATTTTAGTCACCCAGGGACACGTTCATCCAGATGGTGTCCAGTAAATTCTTTTGGCCTAATATGAATCGCGATATTGGAATTTGGACTAAAACGTGTGTACCATACCAATGTGTTAATTTAAGATCGTTTATAACAATGTATTGTTACTTCTATTAATATAAGTGCCGCAAGAACTCTGGAATGTAGTAACAAGTATCAGGTTCGTAGTTTGGTCGCACGCTCAAAGTGCTTACGTTGTAAATACCGCGATAAGTTGTGAAGCTCCAGCCGCCTCTATGAACGATTGTAATATTATAACTTTAAAACTTGCTAAATTATGCTTAGTTATTTTTTGGATTATTGTTTTTTTTAAGAGGGGGGCTACTGTAGAGGACACACACACATGTGAATAAATGGCGCGTCAGGGACGCTTGGCTTATGACGTGAGAATCGTCCAACGATTCTCCAGTCGACAACTAACTCATTATTCAGCACTACCAATTAACCAAGTATTAGGTACCTAAACATTATCAGTGAATTAAGCAATAAATACGAACTACATATAATGACTTTTCTTTGAACATACACCCATTAACATATTATAACTCAAGTCATATAAATGGCACAGTTAAGTCGTATAATAGCATCAGACAAGCAGCGACACTCTCGCATCCAATACTGCGAGCTGAACTGAGGATAATAAGCGACGCATCTGACTTAAGCATGGGAGCAGTTCTACAACAATGATACAAAGATGTATGGCAACAACTCGCATTCTACTCGAAGAGCCTTAGTGATACACAAAAAAGATACAGTGTATATGACCGCGAACTTTTAGCGATATATACTGATATGAAACACTTCAGGAAGTACATAGAAGGCATGAACGTGGTATATACTGACCACAAACCTCTAACTTATGCGCTAACTAAACCACCAAGCAAGAACGACACACCGCGTAGAGAGAGACAGCTACAATTCAAAAGTCAGTTTTGCAACAAGAAGAACAAACAAGAGTCTGCAAAATACAGCGGCACACTCACACACCTCTCGGACAGTTCGAAAACAACGCAAGATTCGAACACATACACATTGATATAGTTGGCCCGCTTCCATCATCGAGAGGAAATAGATACCTACTTACAATCATTGACAGACACACGAAATGGCCCAAAACTATACCTGTATGCGAAATAACTGCAGAGAACGTAGCACAAGAGCTATTTGAAACATGGATATCGCGCTTTGGTTGTCTACTACGTATAGCAACGGATCAAGGCCGTCAATTTGAATCAGCGTTATTTCAATCACTCATGAGAAGATTGGGAGTACGAATTAGGACTACTGCTTTTCACCCTCAATCAAATGGTCAAATAGAACGCTTACACCGAGTAATTAAGACCACTCTTAACGAACGAACGATATAGCAACAGTTCTTCTCGGCATACGAGTTGCAATTCACAGTGATACAGGCTACAACATACGCTTACCAGTCGACTTCTTCGTACCTACAACGTCGAATGAGGGCCCAGCGAGCTTCGCACATAAGCTGATGAACACCATGGCTACATTTTCACCGACTAACAAAAGAACAAGACAACAACGAACGCCATTCATTCACAAGGAACTATCAACTTGTTCACACGTATTCCTACGACGAGACTATACACGCAAGCCACTAACGCCACCATACAACGGCCCGTACAGAGTACTAAAACGCTATGAAAAGTAGGTACTTCTTCTTCTTCTTCTTCTTCTCGTGTCAGTGTTCAGCTGATCAAATTTAAGTGCCCAGTACTGTGCCACATCTGTAGCGGCAGCATTGGCAGCGAGCAGATCCTCGAATGTGCAAGTTCTTGGGCACAGCGAGCACTGGAGTAGATGCTCCATTGATTGGATTGGATCCCCGCATTCGCATTGCTCCCCCGAGCAAGGTATTAGGCCCCAACGACTCCTATTTTGTTGAATTATGCCTACTTGTGTTCGGAGTCGATTAAGCGACTTCGAAGTAGGCCAAGGCAGGTGGTGGCCTTGGGGGGAGTACTAGAAAATACAATTAAAAAACAGAGAAACTTTTGTCTCATTGGATTGTCTGAAACCTGCCTTCGGATGTACTTGCCACGAAACAAGTACCACGTCAGTACCAAAGAGCATTAACACACATGGACAAGGAAAACGATCTGACCAACATCCCGAAGGCAGCTTCAGCAGTATCCTACGTTACCCGCTCCGGAAGAACAGTAAAAAAATGTACGTTTCACTTAAAGGGGGGTAATGTTGGGATATACAATGTAAATAATATAAATGTACTAATAGTTTCATAAAGTTAATTCTCTATGACTTTTTACTTGCGCTATCCAAAAAGGTCTAAAAATTTGAAATTTTAAAACGATAAGTTTTCCTGTCACTTTTTGGCCTATTTAAACAGCAACCAAAATTATATTTAAATTATTATTGTTTCGAAAACAATAGCGCAAGTAACCCGTTACTATGTAAGTCAAGCAATGAGTCTTATTTATCCTGCTACTGCAAGCCAAATAAAATTGTGTCAACAATTTAGCCATTTTTTTTTAGAATTGTCACCGTTTATTTAATTTTGACTGATTTTAAAGAAACAAACGAAGGATAAATTGTAAAGCTATACTTTATTTGCGCAAATCGTAACTGAAGCTTATTATCTCGACTAAACAATAAAAAACCATAAAACCACCTTAAACACCTGTCTGTAATCGTTCCGGGTGGTAAATAGCAGAAAATTAAAAAATATAAGTCAATAGAATTTCAAAAATATTTATTCAAATTATTAAAAAAAATGGCGTAATTTTTCTTATGTCTAGTAACCGTTTACACTCGCAAACATAAATACACTGTCATAATTTTAATACTTCATTCGTTTCCAGGCGACAATCCATCCGCCTTTTTTAACATCCTTGGATATAATAAGTATACAATGTAAAAAAAAGCTAATTTAATACTTTCGCAACACAAAAACAGCTTAAATAATCTGAAATCGATATTTAAATCTTCAAGATCATTTTTAAAAATGACATTCTTTAAATCATCTATTCTGGGAAGGCAATGGGCTACAAACAGACGAAATGCCCTATCAGCGTCTAATTAAAACGAAGCTACTGATACTACTATAACTTGCTCAGCAGTTAGATTATCGTTTTGAAACACTCATAAACAAAGCATTAACTTTAACATTATCTGTGAGTATTTTTATCTGCCTCGGGTGTGTGTGTATTTTTAAAACTTATGTACCTCGTAAGGACTTGGGTTCAAATATAGGATATTTCATTTTTCAAAAATAAACTCCAAGAGACAGAACTGCAGAATTAAAGCCTTTTTAAAATATATACATATAAAATATATATTGTTCTCTATTAGTCTATCTTTTTTAACATAAATATTTTAAATGCGAAAGTTTATGAAAATGCGCATGAGAGTATATTGTTTGTAATAAATATTAAAAAAATTAAGAAAAATAATTTGAAAAATCAAAAACCCGTTTGGAAAAAAAATTGATTATTTCAATTATACGATTCATTTTTTTTAATTCAATTTAATTTATGTATTTGTGAACATACTAAGGTACATTACAGATGGAACAACAAATTATATAATAGCAACTCTATGTTTGGCCATTTAAAACAATTAATTTCTATACATTATATTTAATAAATCATGAATCTAATTATTATAATTTATTACGTCGTCTTTAATATTTTATTTTCTTTTTAGATAATGATGAATAAGATTTGGATTTGAATAAAACGTGGATTTCGGACTTCAAAAATGGAGTAATTATACATAATTATAAACCTCTTGAATCACTCTATTTGAAAACCTTATCCAAATTGTTGCGTAATTTTAAAGACCTAATCATACAAACACACAGACGGCGAAAAGCGACTTTGATTTATACTATGTAGTGATTCTCAAGACGTCAAGAAAACTATTATAGTACCTACTCTAAATGATGAAAAATTATACTCCATTATACTTCACACGTGTGATACCGGAACTAATTTCCATGGTACGAGGAACAACGTAACTCTTTTAACTACGCAAAGCCGTCGGCGATATTTCAATAACTTACTAATACCGACCGCCCAGGCCAGCGAGTAAACAAAATCCTTCAAAGGCAAAAGTCAATCCACAGACCAGCCCGCGCGACACAAAACATGCAAAACACTTTTCATTGGGAGATAATAGTGTTCGTTTGGTCCCCTTGGTTATTGGATTTCAGAGAGCTGGTGCAAATGGTGTAGAAATTTAGAGTACTGTAGCCAATTCTAGCGCGTTTGGGCTCGCATGGATTGATGAAACTTGGATAATAGTTTTGGTGTACAATTATAGGTTAATAATAATCTTTTTTCTTTTCGTAAAAAGTAACAGTACAGCCATACAACAGTCTGGTGAGGTGAGGTTACCATCCTATCCTCTTGTCCTCTGCCCTTTAGTCCATACCCTTGCTTGCTCGCTCACTTTAGGAAACAGCAATAATAAATAGGAAAATAGGAATGCTTGACTCACTTTAGGCTACTGATTCCCACCACGACAAGGCTAAAACCATTATAGAGTATTTCGGATATAATGAGTTAGACAAAGTTGAAATCCGTCCTATTTTAATAGTAATCTATTGACTCTCATTTGTTTAGCGTCTTTAAAATATAAATAGCACCAAAGTTCAAAGATAAACTACAAGACACATAAGCGACAGTACTTGTAAATCGGACCAGCTAAGTAATCGATGCATCCACGGACGTCCACGGGTGCTTTGTATAAATTTGTGAACTTGTGATATCTATCACCCCGGGCCACAGGAGACCATGGCTGCTGTGAAGTCACCAAAACATTTTGGACCTGTAATAGGATCGATAGCAAACAGAAACAAAGTTCAGAGTTGCACTCACTATCATACTAATCAAAGCTAACCCTCTTCTCAGAAGTAGCCAGTATTATCACACATTTTAAGAAATATGAATTCGCTTGCTTATCTTCTAATATAGAAATATTATGTCATAATGTTTATCATGAATCATTACAGAAACATAAACATTTCTAAATTATTTTCATTATACAGAATGTCTAAGAAAAAGGGACACCTGTTTTAATGTAGGATAGGGTACATTAGTAGCATTCAAATACAAAACGAAATAACATAATATTTCTAATAATGAAAAAGATATAGCCAAAAACCAAATTTACTATAACAGCGCTTCCCTTAATGCGGCGGCTGATCTTCAACGAGTGCGCGTCCAGCTAAACGAGTCTAGTGAACCGATTTGACCTCTACGCGTTTTAAGGCAAAGTGGATCGTTGCAGTACTGTTGCGATGCTTTAAATGTTCTTTATTTAAATATTTCATGCATATAACAAAAAATTAACAAACACGCCTAGTTTAAAATCATTTACTTTACACGTTTCATGTGTTTTTTCATTAAAAAAGTTTAATATTTTTAAAACTTTGGACCCGCATATCTCCGCAACGTTTATGATTTTTTCAAAAATTCTTTTTGCATTTGAATACTACTTATGTACTCTATCCCCCATTAAAATACGTGTCCCTTTTTCTTGGACAGCCTGTATAACTATATTTTTTTACTACCTCAGTTCTGCGACTTCACCCGCTCTAGATATACAAGATTGATAAAAGCGAGAGGCATTAAATGAAACGACAACCTTAGGGTATCATTTCCAGGCTATACAACAAAAATCAATTCAATCGAAGCAGTAGTTTAGCTGTAACCACAGGATTTTTTTTAAGTTTTTTCTCACTTAGTACACGCTGTATCGTCAGCTGATCACGAGCCCTGCTGACAATGGGCGGCCGGGATCATTCAACCCGTCCGAGGTTTCCGCTCGTTGTAGCCGGTACAAAGCATGATTACATATTTTCGCTATTTCACTTCTTTGAAAAAAGTATTTTCGTATATTTGTCGTAAACTTTATTTTAATAGTTTCGGATTAACTACAGGCACTTACAGTATAATATAATGTTTGGTTTAATTTAATGCCTCTCGGTTTTATCAAGCTTCTCTTCTTGTATTCTTAGCATTATTTTTTTCGAATATTAACTCTCAAACAAATGATCACGGATCTGTTATTTGCTAATAAATGGAGAAGCAGATCTCTATCTAGTAGTAAACTATTATACCACGAATCCATAAACTAATAGGACACACACAGGCCTATCGTAAAGACCTCGCCCGATCAGATAGCTGACGTCACACAACAACTTTTGTTCCACATGACGTTTCTGTCTGTTTCAAAGCCGCTAGGATCTCCTCGCACTGTTCCAGTTCCCAGCAGTTCGCTCCGGCTTGTGTCCTTTATCTTTGCGATGCATATACACACACATGGGTGGACAATGAAATAATGACTATAAAGTTTGCAATTATATAATTATAAAAACTACTTTTTAGCAACAGAAATATGTATATATTATAATCTGTGAAATTTCCAACAGTTTAGCTATCATGGTTTATGTCATGGCATGCTGTTAGACAAATGGACAGTAGAAGCATTCTCAAAGAGGTAATTTTTGTCCATTTACTACAGAACCCTAAATATTAATTAAAATATCAATGTAGACCTAGAAGTTAATCAAACATAATATTAACGTTAGAAGAACATTTATGCTAGTGCTTTATTTTGTATTTATAAAATGTAATGTTATTTTATCGTTAAAGGTCTTTATCCTCTGTCGTCTATTTTTAAATACGTTGGTTCGTAAATTCGCTCGGTACTGATAGCTTTAATTTATGGAGCCAACTTTTTGTTTAATTATACACGAATATTTATTTATTGGAAGCATTCGTTTATCAGCATCAGTCTACAGCCGTGTACTGGCGAAATGTTCGAATTTTAATATTGTAGAGGTCAAAGAGAAGTTGGAGCTTTTCATGACCCCCGACCACGATGGACATTTGCATATAGGTTGTGTAGATGCTTTGCACTCTTTCTTCGTCCTCCTTGATATCAGGTAAACCACAATAATGATGCTCATGCTCAACCGGTTTGCTAATAATAATGATTATAATGATGTTTATGGTTATGGCTATATGATAAAGATGATAATGTCAATAATGTCCTGTGTTTCATCATTCATATTATCACGGCACACAAAAGAAAACACTCAACGCCATAAATTCATTTACTGCGGAGAAACGAGAGCTGAAAGTTAGTCTGCACCCAAATTGCGCCTCCGAGGCTTTTCAATTCAACTTTTATTAAGAACGCCGAACCGTCGAAACACGTGTATACACGGAACGGCGAGCAACTACAGGACAATTGCTTTTGGTTTTGCAAAAGGTAATAGTTCCTTTTTTATAGTATAAAGGGCAAATGAGCAGCCATTATCATGATTACCTACGTCCATAGACATCCGCATAGAGGTTATATAGATGCAAAACCCTTCATATAGGGGCCACTTTAAACCTAACAAAGTCACGAAACGTGACAGAACAGATGTATCTATGCAGTAAAATGTGAGCAAGACGTACCTTCTCGGTTGTGCCTGGTCAATTTAGCTGCAATGCAGCCACTACCTTTATTCAGATAGTGCATACTTGTGAGAGGGATATCGAAAAGAAAACCGTACGACTTGCCTGCGAAATTCACATCCGTGACTTGATGGATGTTCTCCGAGTCTGATTTGAACGTAGCACCTGTGCCGATACACTGCAAGAGACAGCAACCGCCTTGCATCATACATCTTCTATCGCGACGTGTTTTATATCCCTGTGGCTGATGGTAACGATAGTGAAAAATTTTGTGTCTTTAGCGTTAGACTTAAAGAAATTATTGATATATTATAACAAGCTTTTATTAAATTAAATTGTATATATATAGGAGGAGGGTGAACGTCGTGACGCACGAGGAGCTAAAGAAATTAGCAGAGGACAGGGCTGATTGAAAAAAACTTCACCGACAAGGACTATGCTCTTAAGTTTCAGAAAGAATAAATTATTTTTGTCCTAAAAGTTCGGCAGTCATTCTAATTCGACAGACATACTCTAAAACAAATAAATTTTAGAAACATTGAAATACATTTTAACATATTTAAATGTGAAAAAACCAGAGCTATTCGATCTAAAATCTGATCTCTTCTTTAAATCTATTTTCCAGAATAGCTGTCAAAAAATTAAACTTAAAAGGCATTTTCACACAACTATGAACAAGCTTCTAGACTGCCGCGCTAACTAGTGGCTGAAATGTGAACCTTGTCTAGCACAATATGACGTCATTGTCATTGTGTTTTGCTAGCACATTCCTAAAATGATCACAACGTCTCGTTACATTCGGCAAAGGGCTGCCTCTATGTCTCGTACACGGTCCCTATGAAGGTATTTAAAAATAGCTTTTCACTAAAAAAATCGGTTCAAATGCAAAACAGCAAACAGAGCATTCGGAAAATGATTCCAGAGTATATCGCTGAAGGTAATTTTTATATTTACCAACGACAAAGCAAAACAACTCCCAATCGCATTGGAACCTTCCATAAAAGTTAAATACAATAGAAATGAATATCGTAGGAGCAATGTGCCTTTACATGATCATAATTGGTTTGCCGTTGGTATTGTTTTAATTAAATAGAGGTAAATTTTCGGTATTAAATTTTTTCAAAATTGTTAATTTGTAAATTCTTCATGAAAATAAATTTCTTTACATCATAATTATATTTTTGTTAGAAACATGATTTGGTAATCATGTTTCTATCAAAAATATAATTATGCGGGTATATAAATCAGTTGAGCGAGCAAGTCAAGGAGAAATTAAAAAGTTAAATCTAGAAATTAGAAAGAGTTGGAACAGATATTGGAAAGCAGGGAGCACGAGTAAATTAATTGATATAAGAAAGTCTATTTTTGATGAACCACCAACATCCTTTTCGTATAGGAAAAATTAAAATATGGCGACCACACGTATTCGTGTTGGTCATACTTATTTAAAGCACATTCACTTAATCACAAAAGCTAAAAGAAATACATGTATTAAATGTGTACTGAACCTAACTGTGCCTCACTTCTTAATGGATTATGCATCCTTCAACGAGAGGATTAAATGCAAAGTTCTTTGTACCTTAAAAGACTGCTTAATTGGAGAAAGATTCACTCGTTGAATCTTTCTCCAATCAAGCAGTCTACACGATTTTTTTAAATTATTAATTTGTCAAAATGCTTGTAAGTTGTTACTGCAACCGTTAAGGAACTGATTTGTTAAAAGCGACCTAAAATAAAACAAAAGAAACTTTCACATTTATAATATTAGTAGAGACGAAGGTATTTCAATATGGAAATAAAACTCGCAAAGTGCAACAGGCCTGTGTTTGGAGAGGGTTTACGGATGGTCATTAGTGTGGGAGCAAACATGCATCGGGTATCCTCATGATTTGTCTATTCTGTATGTCATTACTGGCTCGCACTGGCCTTTAGCTGAAATTTTTATTCACAATGCAACACTGCAGCTGTTGGCTTGGTATATTCATTGACTGCCTCGTCTAGTATCCGAACAAAGCGGACGCTCCTTAAGAAAGGGGAGTCACATTATGAGAAAAATAGAAAAAAGATATTTCGTACGGAACAAAGTGGTGTGAAAAGATGTATTAAACCCAGAGAGAGCATTAGTACTATCACGCTCCTGTAATAACAACGGATGGATAGGAAAATGGGAGACAGAAAAACGATCACTTTATATACAGAGAGAACAGAGAAGTCACCCACTTCTGAGAAATACTAAAATCAAATTCCAAAATGTTATGGGATTTACTTTTATAAAAATTACCGACTGGCTCATAGCTCCAATACCTACCTAATAAACATCTTCATAAATGGTATGCAGATGTTTATTACTATCAGAAGTATTACGCCAAAAACTGTCTGTTCAGTTGCCGGCCAAATGTTAAAAAACATCGATCAAAAGTTAATTTATAAAAGCGCAGTAGCTAAGTAAACGAGATCATGTTCATAATCTTTGTTTTAAATTCCATTGTGTGTTCGGTTCTGTATACTAATGCTAAGTTTGTCACTAAAATATCGCTGGCTTATGTTAGGGTGACCAAATTTCTGAATTTTATATATTCAGGTTTGTTTTATATATTCAATCATTTTGTCTCTACTAACAGAACAACAAGACTACAGAAACAAATTCAGCGAAGAAACAAGTTATTTAAACGACAAAAACAATCCAGAATCAACCAATTCTCAATACATAATTCAGACTGCTGATGTTTCGGAAAAAGCAATCCAACTTAATATTCTCTTGCTATGCAGATTTTTATAGGCATGAGTTTATACGTGATCATAGGTCCCGTTTATTAATTTTTTTGCTGGCAAAAATCAAGTGCTAAATAAAATAAAAACAAATGTACCATAAAAAGAAATATTAATTTGTTTACAACATATATTAAATTATTATTCTTTATAATTCACACCTATACTGAAAACATCACAAAAAATATTACCTATGAAAAACCTACTAAGTTTGAAATATAATATAAATCTTGTTCTCCTTATGAAATGTCAGATTCAAGGTTCCAACATTTTAATCAGCAGTAGCTGGCGTCTACGACTTCGTTCGCGCAGCGTAAAAATATCAAAGATATTTGTTATTCATAGCTTACAGTGTACCGAAATTCCGATTTCTCGTAAGAATAAGCAATTTTTAACGTTGACCAGGCTTAGTGTCTATACACTACAAAAAGTTTCTTTCAAATCCGTCGAGTAGTTTCGGAGATCAGCCCGGACGAACAGACAAACGGACAGATAAAAAAATTTAAAACATTGAAAGTGTTCTAATACTATTTTAACATCACCCCCGATTAGTTTTTCGTAAATATAATGAATGTACAGACACATGGATTTTATTTTGTTATATGTATAGCTGACACAGATTAAAACTAAATCTGAAAATACTGAGCCTGTATTATCTTACTAAACGAAGGAAATTTGTATGAAATGTATCAAAATGCAAATGTATTATTTATCAACTAATGAAATATAGGTAACACTTGAAAAACGTCTTCGTAAAATAAAAGATACCAAACTCAAAACTAAATAAATCGTATAAATACCAAGTCCGTGTTACCCTATAAAACTGAGGGGTTTTGGCATCGCGTATCAAAATGCAAATGTAAAACCAACTAATATAATGCTATTTTTTATAGATTTTACGGTATAAGGGGGCAAACGAGCATTCGGAGCCAATTTCATGACTACCAACGCCCATAGACATCCGCATAGTGGTTATACAGATGCGTTGCTCTCCTTCCTCCTCCCACCTCCGTGGGCCACCGGCTACTTGCCACACCGCACGAAACGTGATACTGTCATTTCACGCCGGCTCGTGTAAGCAAGAGGTACCTTCCCGGTGGTGCCGGCCGAACTCGGATGTAGCTGTAATGTAGCATGTATTGTGGCACTACCTCTTCCTATAATCGAAGAGCCACGTTTTTGTAATAGACAGTAATACTTAAAACTAAACCATCGTATGAACACCAAGTTTTATCCTGTGAAACGAAGAAACTGTGGTCACCGCGTATCAAAATGCAAATGTATTTATCACCTAATGAAATCCTGGACACGAACCTGTTACATTAGTTATTCATTGGTGTACCGCGGCCTCAAATCATCAGCTGTTTAGAATAGTGCTTTTGACTGGGGGTAATCAATTATCAGCTGATTGCCAATATTCATTAATTTAAGCATTTGGAAGGGGTTTACACTTGATATGATGGTGTTTGGTTGAATAGAATTTAGATTATATTGATCTGTGTTGATAACATTGATGAAATAGCAGTTATATTTGTAAGTGGTAGTATGACACATTGCAGCTGAAATGGACCGGGACGGCCTTTTTTATAACTAAACTAGCTGCGCCCCGCGGTTTCACCCGCGTAACTTTCGATCCCGTGGGAATATCGGGATGAAAAATAGACGTTGGCCGATTCTCGGACCTACTTAATATGCTCACAAAATTTTATGAGAATCGGTCAAGCCGTTTCGGAGGAGTATGACAACGAAAACTGTGACACGAGAATTTTATATATTAGATATATTTTTATTGTGAATAAATAGTTTCCATGTGAGCATTATAAAAATAATCAGTAGCAATGATAATATTAATGTGTACTCTTTAGCAGCCGTTGTGCAGACGGTTGCTAATTTTAAAATGTATTCACATCACATGCAAGACACCTATTTATTTTAACTATTATATTAACTAGTGGACCCGCGTAGATATTCGATCTAAATTATTTTTTTGTAATTAGAACTAAAAATCAAATGAAATGTTATGACATTCTAACTGAGGTAAACAATTTATGTAGAATTTTCAACACTTGCAAATGACATATAGAAACTCATCAAGTAATTACGTAATTACTAGCTTCCGCCCGCGGCTTCGCCCGCGTGGATTTCGGACTTCAAAAATGATGTTGTTATTATTATACATAATCTAATATTATACTGAAATATATATCATATTAAATATTTGCATGCATTACATATATCCTTAGATGAAGTATACATGTATATATATATATGTATACTTCATCTAAGCATATATCTTAAACTACGATCTTATATTATATCAATGTGTCAAAATATGCATGTTAGTGTGTGTAAAGTTTTATCTATTAAATTAAAGTACTTTATAAACATTATTATTAAAATATATTAGCGTTCTGCACTTACACAAAAACTATATGTGTGCCAAATTTCATACTTCTCAAAAAACGTCTAAAAATGTACCTAAAGTTGTTGCTTCACGTATTAATATGTAGAAAATATATTTTAAAAGCATGCTGGGGCAAACGAGACATCGAGGATTTTTGATAACTACCAACGTAACTAGTAACTAGTGATATCTACACAATTGAAATAAATATTCCACTCCATTACTCCATTCGTCCCAAAGGCTACTTGAAACATACAAGTCATACAAACGAAACTGGGAAAATGTATCGTGTAAGCAGAACCTGCCCGGTCGTGTGACAAGGTTCCGTTTAAACGCAGCATGGCAACTCCTACTTCTCTCTTCTACTACTACCTCTTGTTCTTCTTCTCCCTAGTCTTTATTCCACCTACGTATACTTCGGCAAAATCCAGCTTTCTTGGGTCGTCATCGGTTCCAGTTGGGCATCTTTAAGATATTCATTTACAAGTCCCATCCACGTAAGCATGACACCTCCTACGAAAAAGTTATTTGATATTTGAATCTTGAAGCCTAGTTCGAATTCGTCTGAAAATCTTTTTCCATTTCCCAACCGTGGCTTTGTCAATCGCTTGCAGCGTGGCACAGGGAAATATAGTGAGAAAACTCGCACGGCTAAGATTAAAACTCTTTGGTATGTGAAGTTCGCGATGCCACATTTTGCCGGTGTACAGTTTAAGATTCCCTTGGCCTTATTTTGAGCAAAGTATCAAAATTCATAGCCGTCGACTAGTTGGCTTAGAGTGTAACGGGTATAATGACGTCACGCCAGTTGTCACGGGTTCGAATCTCACCTAGGTCATGGGTAGGTACTATATGTATTTCAATAGTATGAATCATAACTATTAAATTTCTACAATTAAAAAAAAGGGTGTGCTTTAGACACACAACTGAAGGAAAACTTAATTATTGATTTAATACACAAATGAATTACCGTAGTTACAATAACATAACATGTCATATCATGTTTATTTTTTTAATTGCAAAAAATTTTCGCTTAGATCGAATTTGAATTTTGAATTTCAATGACAACTTTCATCGGCCTCCCTCGATCACACATTTTTATAACGCTCTCGCCAGATGCTTACCCCCAAGTCAGGCGCGCCTGTAGAAGTCACTTTTCAAAAGTGTGTCTGATAGAAATAACTTAGACACCAAAAAAGAGAACCCGAAAGCCTTTGCTTTACTGCTACAATTTCAAAATCCATAAAGCACAAATAAACACAATTTAATTGATATTTCCGTTGCCTCTGACTTGTCTCTCGATGCTTAAAATTCATAGTCATGTACCAAATAATAATCGGATTGATACTGTTATTAAACGAAACATCGATACGAATCTATCTTAACCCGAGCTCCGAGGAATCGACTTGCAATTGGCCAATAATCAAGCTCGTATTCATGTAACGACTATCGATGTTGCGTACCAATTAAAGTGCCGTTCACTATCTGCGATATAAAGTCTATAGTCGCGATAATCTTTTAATAAATTAACACAAGGCCACTCGGATGTGACCTCAAGTTGTAATTTCAAACACGTACCCCAGAATTCACCTTTTAACGGCGTTCATATTTTCACAAAGTATCACATCAAAAATTTCCTCAAGGAATATAGGATGAGGCCGGAATAAAATTGTCAGCGCTTAGTGTATTGTTAGGTAGGTCACGACGGGAATTTATCACCGGTCTACCTCGGATACTTGGGCGTAATTGAGTGGAACAGGCCGATGTTAGTCTGAGAGCTAGCAGACTGGAACGCAAAATAAACATGGTGCAATGTGTATACTAGCCGTCTCACCCCCGCCTCGTTGAGCGGAAACAGTGTCTACGAAAATAAAATTATATATCGAATAACCATCTACATACCTTGGACATAGGAAGCTGCTTTTTTTGTAGTATCGTGATTATTTTAGTTTTTTTTATATAATGTTAGGAGTGTAGTCGTATCCTTTGAGGACAAACGACGCCTATACATATTGCATATTTTAAGTAACGTATTGAACTTCTTCCCGCCTCCCACTGATAGCCACAGGAAACTCACAAACCGCACGAAAGCGGCCATAGTGACCCATACTACGAGATGGTGAGATAGACTTCCGCCAGATGATTGCAGCGCAGAATTGACAATAACTAGAAACTGGAAATATAAATAGAAGTCGTTGTGTATATGTAAATGATTACACTATTATACCCCATGAGTTACCTACTTATGACAAATTACTCGCGTGCGTATTACGCGTCGTATTAAAAGTATAAAAAAAATACACTGATAAACTAGTGGCGCCTCACGGTTTCACTCGCGTAAGTTTGAAAATATAGAAATGAAAATTTTAAATATTCATCTATTCGGATACCCACTATGAAAATTTCATGATAATCAAATGAAAAAAGAGTTTAACCAAACGCCGTGGTAAGTGATTTTATACAGGTAAATAAATTAGTTTTCATAATATAGCGTACAACATTTCAGTTTTCATTCAGCTTGTTCGTACTGAAATGAATTGCGATACTGAAACATGGCTTGAAATTGCATGACTAAAGTAGAATATAGAACGTGCTTCGCTCCAATTTTCTTTGGCGAATAAGACTTGAAATTTGCAGTGTCTCCAAGAGACATATTATAAGCTATTGTACGTGTTCAGGAACTATCAATTAAATTAAAATGTAATAAATAGTGTAATTTACAGTAATAGCAGTATGGTAGAGCTGCTTTGCTCTTACTCTGGATATATATGGCATGGGTGGCCAACCGGTCGATCGGGATCGACCACTCGATCGCATCTGATGGTCGAATTGATCGAGATACAATATTGTGTTCCTAGTAATTTCAGATGTACACCAACCAATTTCACATGTTTAAGATAGAAGCCACGTGGTTGTGTGGGTCAGTCGATCTTAGCTCGGATCATGTTGGCCACGCCTGATATATGGTATACTAATGTAAAAATTGTAACAATTTACACGTTGTATAGTTTATACTAATATCGGACTTTCGGTAAACTTAATCTGTTATATTCTAAAATATTTCGAATGTTTATAATATGTATGAAAGTTTGATTCATCATAACAAAATTTGGCACAGATATAGGCAGATTCGAAACTAGAATAACATACTTTTATGTTAAGTAAGATAGAGGGTTCCCTTGTGGGACGCAGTACAAGATAAAGAAGAATTAATTTATTGGAGATACGTGTTTCCTCTAGGATTCATTCATTATTGTGTATTTCATCTACAGTAAGTACTATTTTCTCTGACGCTTGCTCTTATTAAGAGGACTTTCAATAATAAAGTTGACAGAATAGTCACTTCTTAATGGAAATTCATATTATACTTTTATTCAATAATATAATTTTTTATACTATTACACTTTTTATTAACTAAAATTAAATTTAATACGAGCGGTTTTTAATAAAATATAATATACATGACGTCTTTAAAAATATTAAGTTTTAGAGTCATTAGAAAAATGTTATGATAATGTATCCTTTATACAGGTAAAGAAACATTTCAATTGAAACACTGCCACTGCCCCTGCGATATCTCCCTCGTAAGTTTCAATCCCATGGAAATTTCAGGATGAAAAAATATTTAACAATGTACTCTCAGAGCTAACGAATATATAAGACGGCCGTGTCATTACACAGGAGACCGCAAACACTGGTACACAAGATTTTATAGTTTTTAAGTACTCACATATTTCGATAATACGAGGTGAGTATTTTTTATCGTCCTCCTAGACTATACTTGTCGCTTGTTTTTTGCCTCTCGCTCGCACTTTTAATCTTCTAAGTGCGATAATTTGAGGTTACGTACTTATAATAATTGCTGAATTAAAGTAATTGAGCGTTCCGGATTGATGTGTTCAATTTTTTAAATAAAAAAAAGAAAGGGATCTCAATTTTTATCTGCATTTTACGAAGCTCAAAAGAAGATTTATGGCACAAGGTGTTTGGCTAATTTAAATACTATTACTATTATGTACTAATAGGTTACCATAGGCCTTAAGTACAGTAAGTATGCAAGTAATATTATTTAAGTAATTTATTATTCTTTCACGCAAATACTACAGAATAGATTTGGCGAAAATTGGTCTCACATAATATAGACCACCATTTTGAATAACATAAAATTAACTTTTGACGAGACACAGCTTTACACAGTAGGGTTCACACGTGCAAATGTATGTCTATCAATTTGTTTTAAGTTGTTATGCTCGTACCTCACGTTGGGAGAAAACAATCGGTGTTCGATCCGTAAGCTTAGCCCTAGATTTTCTAAAGTGTTGCTTATAATATTGAGCTTATTATATTAAATTATTTATGTAAAAACTTAATATGTCATTAGGTTTGAACAATATTATGAATTAGTGTCAGCAACATGTTATTTATTTAGGCACAACAACAATATAAATACATACACAAGCTAATAACATTTACAGAGGACATACTGATGTTTACATCAATTATTATAGACATGCACAACATTGTTACATAAAACACAAAACTTAATGAAAACAATTACATATTTCATTGGGCATTACATTTCATACAGAAAACATAAACATAGAAATTTAAAAAAAAATACAAAACAGAAAGTAACAAATTTTAAGGACACAAATTTAATTTTAAATTTAGTAATTTATATATTATTATGTTGTGATATGTAGCAATAAAATTGGAGCTATGTTAATTCGTAGCACCACTTGTACTAAGAGTGTGCTAAATACAACGACTTGATAGTTTTAAGTATTTACGTCTATAGGCAGTCCATGTCTGCCTATTATTTTTCATGGATAAAATAGTTGAGCAATTTCAGAATATTATATGATGATAACTTGTGGTAAGTTAAAATATGATCTTCAAGTTCTGTCTTATCCACTCATAAACTATAATCATAGGCAAGACAACGAATAGAAATACATCTTGCACGAGAGAACAGAGCAAGGGCACAGGAGATAATAATATATTTACATATTATATTCGTAGTTGTAAACTACATGTGTAAATGTTTAGCCCTCTTCGTAGCGAACAAATACACAAATTATTTTATTTCTCAAATAATTCCTTCCTGATTTACCCCTGAAGAAT
This sequence comes from Calycopis cecrops, assembly GCA_001625245.1. Taxonomy (NCBI): domain Eukaryota; kingdom Metazoa; phylum Arthropoda; class Insecta; order Lepidoptera; family Lycaenidae; genus Calycopis; species Calycopis cecrops. Next base: position 46,019 of record LUGF01054901.1, on the reverse strand, counting down.
TATAAATAATTTATGAACGAAATAAATATTTATCTTATCCTCAACGAAATACGTAATTTATTTTAATACTTAGTGAGTAATTTTTTGTGAAAAAATTCGCGACCAACAAATTTGACGACGAACAATAAATAATGTATGAGATGTAATGAATAAACATTGCCAGGAAGGAAAGTGTTCTTCTACCGAGGGCAAGCTTCCAGGACGGGGCTCGCTATAACATTGGCCATAAGATCTACTGATGGGTACTAGCATAGATTTAGAATAATTTTCACTATAGAATCCTCGCCTCGACGCCGAAGGCTCGCTCGCGCGCTCATTCGCGCGCGCGCTTATAACTCCCTGTTTGTAAAAGTGTGTCTCGTCCAAGTTGATTTTTTTGTATTTTTATGTTATTTTATGAATTCTTCTGAGCAATTTATCAACACGCTAAATTGTTAACCACTCATTGTCAATGTAACTAAACTAATAACTATACTACTCAATACATTTGACATTAAAAATTTAATTTACAAAAGTCCATTGAAAGTGTATTTTCTCTTTAATTACCGCCACGACACCAACAGCCTTATTCAGGTCAGATCAATTACAAAACGCGTGGGCTCTTCTTACTTAATACATTGATGCATTAAAAAGGGGGTAGGCTTTCCGCGAGTTATTACGAGCCCAAACCCTGTTGCCAGGGAAATTGCACGATAAATTGATTCGACCGTAACTTACAACTAATTTAGGACCTCAATTAATTAAATACTTTTATCTTTCCTTTAATTGTTTTAATGGTATTACTCGCCAGGTCACCATATTATCATCATTATCAATTATACTCTATCGTCAAAGAAAAGTAAAAAGTCATAACATTTTTCGTGATGAGCAAATGATAGATTGTCTAGTTTACATTGAGAAGACCGATGAAACAAACTAAAAGATTATTTTATTTGTCTGAATGATATATAATAGATAATGAAATATGAAAATAAACTAACGAAAAAACTTTTATCTACACTAATGTTGTAACATTCTACTTATGTTTCCAATACTTGACTTATAATGACTACTGTTATAGCTCAGACAACAAAAAACTCTATTTAAGCAATTTGACATGATGTTATAATATCTAAATCGATATCGTAAAATCTCATTATAACACTGTGTGAGAGTGAGAGGGAGAGAAAAATGGTGAGACAGACGTATGTCAAAATCCTGAACAGCGCGCACTCGCTCCTGATTGGCCCAGCGCGCGCTGCAATGTCAACTGTCATTAGCATATGCCGACAGTCGGCAATCGACGCCCAAGGTATTAATTGATTAATTCTAATAATCAGTATTAGCGAAAATCAAATAGTTTTAGAATTAATATTATAAAATAAATACATATTATTATATAAAAGTTGAACAGACCAGATACTGTAAAGTTAAATATTACAAAATATTGATATATTGTATTAGAGTAAACAACAAAGTTTTGTGTTTAATATTAAGTATAACAACTTGAATATGTTTTAGCAAGTTTTAGTGTTAATACCGGTGTGGACAAGTGTTATTAAGATAATCTTAATGTTTGTACCATAACTTAATCAAGTGTTTGTGTCCTGTGGAAGAGCGGAGAATCCCACTACAGGTATTTATTTACTTAAAGGGTTTTCTCCAAACATTGTATTAGGCACTTAAGTTTTGCTCAAAGAAATAAATAATTTATTATTATTATTATTATTATTATTATTAGTGAAGATAAAGTAGTGTATGCAACTGCATATAACACGGGTATTAAAACACTTGTTAACTATTTTGAAACTCGCTATCGCTCGTTTCAAAAATTCCACTCGTGTTTTAATACCCTTCATTATATGACAGTTGCATAAACTACTATTATCTAAGAAAGTGGTCATTATGAAAGTATTTTATAATAGTATGTGCCTTTGGATGATACTGTGTGGTTGTACAGGCGTGTTGCGCTCATCGCTACCTCCCCGTCAATCGAATCATGGAAACTCGCAAGTCAACGAAACGCGACGGCATAGTTCTTATTTTGCTACGGTGTCCCGTGAACGAGATCAGCTAAGTTACAACCAAAATTATGAGAAAGTCGACATAACGCATGACAATATTAAGCACTTCAAACGTGAAATATCGTATCATTTTAAATTACTATAATTATTCATAACTGTTTTGTTTATTAGATTTATCTGATCAGACAAAATATAAAAAAGAAAAAATATAAAAAATAAATGAAAGATAGAAACTTCATCAATAATTTCGCGTATCTTATAATATATCAATGGGTCAAATGCATGGTAGTGTGTGTAAAATTTTATTTATTAAATAAAAGTACTTTGTAAACATTAATATTAAAAATATTAGCGTTCTGCACTTCTCTTACAAGTAAATCAGGTTCAATCAGGTTGCCAAATTTGTACTCCTCTGTCCGCCTAATTTCCGTAATGTTCTCGAAGTTTTTGCTTCACGTATTTAATATATAGATATTAGCGGATTATTTTATTATTTATATTCTATCAAGTGCTGTTAAATGTACACTAATGGACTTTAAAAATTTGATTAATAACCCTTATGGATATATAAAAGGTATTATATAAAAGGGTTACGAAATTACGGAAAAATGGTTTAAATAAACTTCAATGTTTCTCTGACGACCTACAAGTAGATATATTTTAATATAATATGTTGGCTGATTTTACATATATTTTAATTAATCAAAAATCGGTAAACACAATATCTTCATCCAGGTATATTCAGCTAAACACGTTTAACTTAACTAGTAAGTCCTATATGCAGTTTAACTTAACTAGTAAGTCGTACATACTCAGTAAACCAAGTTACACTTCTCAATTAACAGCTATATCAATTAACTGAGCTCAATTCAAACCTCGTGTAGTCCCGAAGTTATCCTTGAATAAGCTGCCTGCGGCTGGCCTATAGACACATGTTCTAGGTAGATGTAGCCTGGATTCAGGTTCTATTCGTTAGCCATACGGCGTTAATATCTACAAATTAATTATTGCGCCGAGTATTCTGCAGGCGTGTCAGGTATCAATGTTCTCATTGTGTTCAAGATGATTGTTTAGGCATCATTGTTATCTCATGTCTGTCTACAGGATACATATAGGTGATAGAGTAAACCTGATGCCATGTTGTATTACCACGTACGGCACGACCGGGGTGACTTGACTAGTTATGATGTCCAGTTTCGTTTGATTTGTGAGTTTCCAGTGGCCCATATGCGGAGAAGAAGGCAACACATGCAGAGAGAACGTAAATATAATCGTAGTGATTACATTCTCTCGGAACACATACGTAACAAAAATGCGGATGTCTCTGGGCGTTGGTAGTCCCGTGCCGACTGGGACCGCTAAAATAAAACAAATATTTCTCTTTATACTACACTACGATAATAAAAGAGAAATTCTTCAAAAATAGCTAACGAGAATTTATGTAAGTATTCCCTTGTAATATAATAATATGAATACCAAGTAAAAGGCCAGCTTATTATATCGATAAGAATTTATAAGGCCCACGGAGACATTGTGGCCTTGTCTCGGAGACGTAATCACTATAAAGCTAAGATCTTGTACCCAGATGTGTGCAAATTAGCTATTTACTGGAACGCCACATTTTCGGCGTGAGAATTTTTCCTCAGTGCACTAGGCACGTACTCTACGAGAAATTTCGACATATCGATATGTCTATAAATATCGATATCAGCAAATGTTAGTATCGTCAAGGCTCAATTTATTTTAATGATGCGGGGAGTCTTCACATCATCATCAACACCCCTGATCGGTCTACAGGTGGACGTAGGTCGAATGAACATCAAGATAATCGGTTTTAGACGGATGTGAGCAACAAGCTAAATCCAACTAAATCATAATCTTTGATCGTAACATTATAAATCAATCTAAGCTATGCTCTATGACAGCTAACAACTAATATGAATATATGTTACCGGAAATGTATGAAATCTAGGAATTGTATACATTTCCTAGGAAATGTATAAAACTTGGAAGCTATTTTCTCCTCCTAAGCGACCAGACCAACCGAATCTTATATCCTGACAAGGATATACGGTGTAATTATCATTCGGTATTCGGGTGACCGAATGTTCGTAAAAAAGAAAACCATTTGAGCGTGTTTATATTCAATCTCGCTAGAGGACGATTCGAAACACCGCATGGACACTTTTATTTATAATTTTCCTCATTAACCTCGGAAAAGTTTCACTTCATAACATATTTTACTTCAAATCGTGTATTTTTATATTCTAAACGGGATTTCTTTTACTTGTTTGAGACTTTCGCGTTTGTTACACATATTGTGGTTCTTTTACGGGTTTTAACACGATAAGACAAATTAAAGGTACTAGTTGAAACATATCGACGTTCCGACTGGGTAACACCAGCCGTGGTCAGTCAATCAGTACAATCAGTCGGCTCGTGACCACGGTTGGTGTAACCCAGTCGAAACGTCGAGCAAAGGTGTATGTTTTAACTAGCACCTTTAATTAGTCTTATCGTGTTAAAACCCGTAAAATAACCACAATATGGGATTTCTTTTATTACTGTATATTTCAGCTGCGAATTTTTTTTCAGCGTCGAAAACGATAGACTTGTGTGACTTCCCAGTTCCCGGTGGACTGATGATCAGATAAGTCGCTAAGAGCCGCTGGATGCAAGCAGCGACCTGACGACCAGCGAGGGTGACCTGTGGAGCTCTCTGCAGGAGGCCTGCGTCCAGTAGCGGGCGTCTTCTGGCTGTTGATGATGATGATGATGATGTTGATCATGATGATGTATTATTTTTGTTGCTTTTTTTGGCTCAAAAAAAGATGTACGACAGTAACTTCATATATGTACCAAAAATAACTTTAAAAAAGCGAACCGATTAGATAATTTCACAAAGAGCTTTGTTATCACTCAAAATCAAAATCAAAATATTTTTATTCAAAATATAATTTAAAAAATTGCTTTTTGAACGTCAAAAAAATTCTACCACTATCCTACAGACGGGATGGAATTTATCAGCGAATATGTGAACCAGATTGTTGTGTTTGTTTGTGCGAGTATTATGTTATGGCACTACAAAAATGCATTGTTATAGTTCATTTTAAAATTCGGCTCTAGGCATAACAGAATTTATAGTTGAAACCGTACAGAGCATTCTCTCTAAACCATACGAGTATAATTGTAGTAGTGCACGTCCTGAGTCGGATAAGGTTTGTGTGAAGAGGGAGAGGATTAAGAGTGGTCTGTCTGGGCGTAGTATGAGGTTTGAAGCAAGAGAATGTGCCCCTGTTGCATTATAGACAACTTGGGCCACCACGGGCATACATACCTCTCGCTAACCTAACAGCAGCGATTGTCAATAGCTGGGTACTGGATGAGCACCTGACCCTGAAGCTAAAGCTGGGGTTATTTCAATAGCCGAAATGACCCCCTTTTGTGTTGAAGACCGGCCCATAAGTTGAGGCCGGCCAGTAGCTGGAGTGTCCTGTTGCCACCAGATCCGGGGCACTCCACCATAGCGGCCGAAGGCTCTCGCAGTGGTTTTTAGTCGGTAGTGGCACGAAACTCGTGCCGAGTCCAACACACCCTTCCGGTCCACCCCAGACTGTTTGGACGGTGCATAGCATTTTGCCTACGTAATCAAAAACAAAAAAGGTCCAGCGATTGTGATGTGTGTTTGTGATGAACTGCAATGGGTGACCCCACTTGCTCGTCTCATTTTTGAAAAAGTAATAAAGTATCTTACTACTTTGATATCTCGAAATGATAAAATATTCGGTCGATTGAATGCTCGGCAAGAGACAGCCTTTGAATATTCGGCATGCAGATAAGCCCATTGGAAATAAAAATGGCGTCAAAATTCTAAATTGCAATGACAAAACGTAAAAAAGCTTAAAATCCCATGCACACAAAATTCTCTCATAGGCTCAATTGAACAAACAGGTTCCATGTTCGTTCATGGAAAAGGATTCTGTGTAAGAGATGGAGTATTCATATATAACGGATTACGGGCGTGGTAGACGGAGTGTGCTGCGGAATAACTGATGATACATTTACGGCCGGGCTCTAAGCCTATGTTCGGAGTTTGTTTCCGAAGCACCAGATATGCTACGCACAATAAATTTTACAAAACCCTGTTTCTGAGCTGAGCTGTTAATTCAACTACAGCAATGCGAATCTTGTGTACTTTATTTGTGGGTTCGATCGAAGCCTTAGTTCTTGGACAATTTTATAATTTATATCATAAACCTTTTTATATTATAAATGTGAAATCGGGTATTATCAGCTATGATGATAACCCGACTTTCATCATCATCATCATCAGTTTTCATCGGCCGTCGTAGGATCTGATCAATCCAACTTAAGTGAATCTTATAAAGTTAAAGAATCTTGAAAAATCAAGCACTCTTTATATCGGCTATCTAGAGTACTGTTCATAAGGCATTGAGGGATTTAAATGATGACTTGGACCGAATTTCTACGTGGTCGGAGAGAAATGGTCTCATTTTGAATCCCTCAAAGACTAAGTTCATGATTTTTGGAACCCGGCGGCAACTTAAGAACCTTCCTTCTTCTTCTAATTTAAGTTTACTGGGCAAGTCTTTGAAAAGAAGTAATGAAACCCGAAATGTAGGAGTAATCGTGGACAACTAACTCAGGTATGAAAAACACGTAGCGGAGACAGTACGAAGCTGCTTCTATTGTCTCAAGGTACTCTACAAAACAAGATCGTTTCTCTCTGTAGAGCTTCGCGAATAGTTGACTGAAGCCCTTGTGCTATCCGAACTATATATAACTATATGCTAGTACTCGAAGCCATTTTCAAGACTACTAACTCCCATAGACATCCGCACAGAAGCTATACAATAGAAAGTGACATATGTCATGGTTACTGTAAAGTATGTAAGCAGGTTTGTAAAATAATAGATAAATAATTGCGATAAGATGCGATGTGACCTATGGAGGGGATGAGAACAACGCATCTTTATAACTTCTATTCAGATACCTAATGACGTCGATATAAAAAACGGGCTCCGGTTGCTCTTTTGCCCCCCCTTATACTATGAAAAAGATAAGATTGTAGATACGCTACGCACGACCAATTTTACAAAACCATGTTTGATGGAGCTGTTAATTCACCTACAGCATTGCGAATCTTGTGTACTTTATTTGTGGGTTCGATTAAAGCTTAATCTTGAATTATTCCTTTTGACTTGAGTATTTACGCCTATTCAGAGAACCCGAATTCCATCATCATCGTCAGTCTTTATCCGTCTTTAAAAGTGATCGTGATCAAACTAATTTAGTGAAATTTATAACAAAGTTAGAGAATCTAGAGAACAACAGGCACTTTATATACGGCAGCTATGCAAAGAAATATAATAAATAATAAATATCTGTGGACTTTACACACCACGTAAGCCTAGCCCCGCGCTAATCACTGAAAGGACTTGTGTTACGGGTACTAGACAACGGAATATATTTAATGTGAGTTATTTAAGAAATTTTATTTATTTAATATTTTTATTAAAGAAATACACATAATACATAGATAAACATCCATGACCAAGGCGGGATTCGAACCCGCGACCCCTGGCGCAACAGGCTCCACTTATCCGAGCGCTGCACCACTGCTCCAGCCTGGTCGTCAAAATATCAATATGTATAAATATCTTCTGAACTTTTGGTTACATGTATGTATTCATATTATCTATCGGAAAGACCACCAAGTCTTGTTATGGCGTGAATCAGTAGCCCACGATAACCCCAGACTCCGTGGGCAAAAACTATTGAATCGTTTTGTAAGAGGTTGTTTCACGAAGCATTGTTGCCTACGTAGGCCGGCGCGACTGGGGAGTGCGAGGACCTCTCGCTTACACGATATCTGCTTTTCCGTGTGTGAGTATACGGTGACCTAAGAAGAAGGGCAACCTATTCGTATAACGTCTAAGGCTGGTTTTAGTGTCACGCGGACCGTCAGTACGGATCGCTCCGCGCATGCCGATCTGTATTGTGTAAATGAATATCAATTGCCGTTGGTGTTTGTAACACTGGCCCCTACTTCTCTTCTATACCTACTATAAAAATTTGTTCTTTGTACTTATCTTAAACTGAGCGTTTGCGCACAGCACAAGGGGCGAGGTGGGGCACTTCACCAGGTGGCTCTGTCCGCGTTGCTGAGTTTGTTCTGTGCGGGATAACTGCTCTGTGTGAATGGTATCAGTCTTAGGAGATTTACTAGCACTGGTAATTAATAATCCCGGGGCAGCTCAAAGTAAACACGTTAGACGGAGTACGCTGCTGAATAAATGATGTAACATTCACGGCTCGGCTCTAAGCCTATGTCTGGAGGTCGTTGCCAGTTGTATTCCATGAATAATATGTTTGAAGAATTGCAATCAGAATATATTATGGACGTAATATTTTACCTCACAATGTTAACATACGATCATAAAGATTTGTCTAGCCCACACATAAACTAGAATGATAGGCAAGATATAACGATAAGAAGATCATCGTTCTTACAAAATTCTCAAATCATTCTTTCCCGATTTTCCTTTGAAGAAATATAAATAATTTATGAACGAAATAAATATTCATATTATCCTCAACGAAATACGTAATATATTTTAATACTTAGTAATTTTTTCACAATATTCGCGACCAACAAATTTGACGACGAACAATAAATAATTTATGAGATGTAATGAATAAACATTGACAGGAAGGAAAGTGTTCTTCTACCGAAGGCGAGGTTCCAGGACGAGCTCGCTACGACATTGGCCATAAGATACAGTGATGGATACTGAATTTTCTCTCAGTAAAAATGGGAAGTAAGAACTCAGAACCTTTCGGTGACTACCGACTGCCTATACATCCTTATAATTGCTCTGTAGATATGTTGCACTGCTTCCCTATATCCTCTCCGTAAATTTGCAGACCACACAAAACGCGACAGACACTTAATACGATATGAAGTCGATATTAAGCGTCTCTAAAACCCATATTTTAAAATTTAATCACATAGTAAGAGGTAAAGAGATAAAGACTAATGTGTAACACTAAATTAAATAATTCGGTAAATATCTCATTATTTGTAATCATAAAATTATTGCTTATTTTCCACTGTAATTCGCGGCTATTGGGTACTATTATTAATTTATTATCATTTAACCTAGTACGTACGTATCTCAAGTATTACTATGACAGTAATAAGTACGTATTTTTGATAAGCATTATACTAGGTGAAATTGTAACATACAGGAAGTAAATTTCTGATATAATACGTAGTAGGGAGTTTTCCCAGCAAGTTAGTACCGCGCCCCGCGATAGATGGCGGTATTACATTTTTGAATCGCGATATCGCTTGTCCGACGTCGTTTTACGACCCGGTAGGCAACAAGTGATGGGTTTGTTGAGGTAGACTGGTTGTTTATTCAGTCTTTTATTTTTGTAGCGCAGTTCTATAAGGTATGTAAATAGAACCGTGCATTGAAAAAACTTGTAACAGCTAAATGCTAATGCAATTCTGAGTTGCAGCTTAGACAGGGACCTCGCAAGAGGTAGTGCCACGCTGCATGCAAGCATGTAGCCGACTTCAGCCGGCACGCGGAACCTCTCGCTTACACAGATAATACCTATATCAGCAAAAAGTGTATTGTTCTGTTGCGTTTCGTACCCTGTGAAATCATCTGGTGCAAAATCTATGCATATGTTTATGCGCGTCGGTAGGCATAATAATCCGACTCCACTGGCAACTGGCACAGAAGACGAGACAGCACAGCTATCGCGTATGCGAGAGGTACCTCCCCGGTCGGGTCGGCCCATAGATATCAGAAATAAATTCTTTCTTTATATCTCTATGGGTCGGCCCAACTTGTTACTTGTTGCCCTGGCCGTCTCCGCAACTCGACGCCGTTGCGGCTGTTTTGTGTGTGGGTGGGCCTTTTCGTCTTTCTTCACACGTCATTCCCAGCTCCTTCAGGAAGGCCAGCAGTTTCTTGCCATTGGCGCATGCCATCTTTAGCGTTTCAGGGTTTCCTAGGTAGGACGCTCGTTGGGCTGCTACTCCCGTGCGCTCCATAAGCACATGAGCAGCTGTTTCCTCCGCCTCTAATCAAGCTCTGCATAGAGGACTGTCCGTGACACCTTTAGTGAAATCATAGTAAAATAAGAATAGCAAGCTATCTAAGCCCAATCGGTGACATAAATACGTAGGTATTATATAGGTCTTGCCTTGACGGCTAGGGTTGATATTTAAATTTTTTTTGGGGTGGTTCTTATAAGAATACTTTTTTTTGTACGTACCTACTGAAATTAAGTTTTAAAAAATCAGGAGTACCTGCCCTTTCGTTTGTATGTTTCTTTTTTTCCTTTTTTTTGTACTGCAAAGTGCTGTACTTCTCGCTCACACGAAAGCGTCGTAATGTAACAACAGTGCTATCGCGTCTCGTGTGTAAGTAGCCGGTGGCCCAATGAGGGAGGAGGAAGAATGGTTCATGGATGTGGGAGGAGAAAGAGGGCAGCGCAACTACTAATGTGTTGTGCGGATATCTATGGCCGTTAGTAGTAATGAAATTGTCATCCACTGCTCGTTTGCCCTTTTATAATATAAAAAATAACAATGTAGTGGTAACTTTTGACAAAGTAAATAAATTCACTAAAGCCAAATTAATGTGCCCGCTATAAAACCCAACTTCATTACAAAAAAAATTTTATTAGATTTAGACCTTATGTTTTTTATTATCTAGACTCCGATGGTGTCATCAGCCGTCCATCCCGAAATGCCCTGAATCTGTTATGGTAGGGCACTATAGCGACTAACCACTACCCCGTAAGGTCCTGCTTAATCCATTAGAGATTTTCAACACACACGCGACTTTTAGTCGCGGCGACGGGCGACTTTGTGACTGCTTTGATGCAGTCACACGATATAGCGACTCTTTGCGACCGGTCGCAGTAGAGTCGTGCGACAGACGAGACGTTCATTGACATTAATAGAATTATTAATAGAATTTAGACGTTCATTGACATTAATAGAAATACTAATACTACTTCTACTGACTAAGTCGCCACCTCTATCGTCTTGAAGTGTACGCTCCCCGCGTCTAATCGCAGCATTCAGCTTCTAAAAAGCGACTAAGTCGCCCGTCGCCGCGTCTAAATCTCGTGTGCGCTGTCCTCCTAAACGATAAGATAAAACCCGCTCTACGTGTTCAACCATTATCGGCTATTGCAAAAAAAGGCAAATATAATAATATTATTAATATTTTAAATGCGAAAGTTTGTATGTTTGTTTGTTTGTTTGTTTGTTACTCTTCACGTAAAAACTGCTAAACCGATTTTCACGAAATTTGGCACACATATAGAGAGTAACTTGGATTAACACAGAATAGTTTTTATCTCGTAAAACTATTCCTATGGGATGCCATGGGATAATTTTCCACGGGATCGAAATTCGCTATATAATAATAAATTGGTATAATAATAATAAATTCCCGTTTAGAATATAAAAAATCACGTTTGAAAGTAAAACATGTTATGAAGTGAAACTCTCCGAGGTTAATGAGGAAAATTATAAATAAAAATGTCCATGCGGGGTTTCGAATCGTCCTCCAGCGAGATTGAATATAAACACGCTCAAGTGGTTTTCTTTTTTACAAACATTCGGTCACCCGAATACCGAATGATAATTACACCGTATATCCTTGTCAGTGACAAGGATGTAAGGCACCGAACCTTACTAACCTACTTAATAAGTGAGGTTCGATAATAGTCTATTTTACTATTTATTTTATACGATTATTAATGTGTTGTTAATTTATATTTATCTCATTATTTGTTGTCATCAACTATAAAAATGTGGTTGGGATAGAGCTTCGTTCATTATGAAGTTTCTGTCTTATTTACAAGTAAGTCCGATAAAATACGTTACAAGAATCGTTACAAGAAATATAATTATGAATAATACTCGCGCCAATATATAAAAAAAAGCCGATTAGGTGCGAGTCGGAATCGCACAGTATGGGTTCCGTGCCAGGAGCATTACAATTGATATAAACTAAAACCTGATTTCACTTCAAAGAATGTATAATAAAGGTTCATTTTTATTAGTCGTTAGAGACCACGTTGAGATGGATGCGAGTTGCTGCTCGCATCCGTCTCATGCCGATTACGGGGATCGATCATCTTTGTGTTCATTTGGTCTATGACCTGAGGACCGATGGGCGCTGATGATGATGATGTGGAGTCTTCTACCATCATTTAAATAAATTGTGTCTTGACATTTGCTGATTACGCGATGTTCGCAGTACTGTGAAACAATATATCGATATTTATAGATATATCGAAATATCGAGCGCACGTGCCTAGCGCACTGAGGAAAAATTCTCACGCCGAAAATGTGGCGTTCCAGTAAATAGCTAATTTGCACACATCTGGGTACAAGATCTTAGCTTTATAGTGATTACGTCTCCGAGACAAGGCCACAATGTCTCCGTGGGCCTTATAAATTCTTATCGATATAATAAGCTGGCCTTTTACTTGGTATTCATATTATTATATTACAAGGGAATACTTACATAAATTCTCGTTAGCTATTTTTGAAGAATTTCGGTCCCAGTCTGCACGGGACTACCAACGCCCAGAGACATCCGCATTTTTGTTACGTATGTGTTCCGAGAGAATGTAATCAATACGCTTATATTTACGTTCTCTCTGCTCCGCATATGGGCCACTGGAAACTCACAAATCAAACGAAACTGGACATCATAACTAGTCAAGTCACCCCGGTCGTGCGGTACGTGGTAATACAACATGGCATCAGGCTTACTCTATCACCTATATGTATCCTGTAGACAGGCACGAGATAACAATGATGCCTAAACAATCATCTTGAACACAATGAGAACATTGATACCTGACACGCCTGCAGAATACTCGGCGCAATAATTAATTTGTAGATATTAACGGCGTATGCCTAACGAATATAACCTGAATCCAGGCTACATCTACCTAGAACATGTGTCTATAGGCCAGCCGCAGGCAGCTTATTCAAGGATAACTTTGGGACCACACGAGGTTTGAATTGAGCTCAGTTAATTGATATAGGTGTTAATTGAGAAGTGTAACTTGGTTTACTGAGTATGTACGACTTGCTAGTTAAGTTAAACTGTATATAAGAGTTACTAGCTACTCGTAAACGTTTTTAGCTGAATATACCTGAATGAAGATATTAAGTTCATCGGTTTTGATTAATACAAATGTATTTATTTTATTACATTATTTTTCTTAGTAATTTTAAAACCCATAAAACCTATTTAATTGATTTTTTTGCACAATAGTAACAGCTATAATTTTCTCTTCATATAAAGCTAAAGCTGTTGATGATGGTGATACGGTGACCTGGCGAGTAACACCATTAAACCAATCAAAGGAAAGATAAAAGTATTTAATTGAGGTCCTAAATTAGTTGTAAGTTACGGTCGAATCAATTTATCGTGTAATTTCCCTGGCAACAGGGTTTGGGCTCGTAATAACTCGCGGAAAGCCTACCCCCTTTTTAATGAATCAATGTATTAAGTAAGAAGAGCCCACGCGTTTTGTAATTGATCTGACCTGAGTAAATGAGATAATGATGAGAAAATGCACTTTCAATTAATAAAATAAGCGCCTTAAAACCTAAATAAAATTTTTAATGTAAAATAATATGTCTAATGAATAGTTATTACTTTAGTTAATATTGCTTTGGTTACATAAATTGCAATCACGAATGCTCTTTTACTTTTTGCACATTTTAGGCATCTTTAAAATGAGAAAAGAATCGATTTTTATATGCTAGCTTCTCATAACCCTACGACAAAATTAGGTTTAGGATATTAATATGTAAGATTGTACCAATTAGGTTTGCAGATAAAGAAAATGGTTCTACGCATACGCACTGGTTCTACTAGGTTTTGCTGGTTGCGTGGGACTCGAGATTGAATTAATTACCGACTAAAATATTGCCTGTTCGTTTACAATGAGGTGTGGTGAGATCTGTCAGCAACACGGTAAGTACACGTGTACCATGTTCGTAATAAGTATCACATACATTATAATATTTATAATAATAGCTGTCCAGACCACGCATTGACAATAAGGCACCGCTTTCTTTTGTTCAAATATAATAATATGTCCTGATTGTATTTAAGTTGAAAAAAGTTAAACATTGCGCGAAACTTCATTAAAATCGGACCACTACCTCGGATTAACAAAGACATAGTGACACGAGGTTTTTATTTAAAAACACATTACCAACATAAGAACACAAATACACTTGTGAATATTACCAACATGAGAACTCACGTAAGTATCGCCAACATAACACGTATACGCCGGTAACAAGGTAGCACTGTCGATCACACGAGCTCCCGACACACCTAATGATCCCCTGTCCCGGTTACGTGAAGAATAACTGAGAGCCGCCCAAATTATTTTACGCTAGGGCTGTCACTGTTGTTTTTTTATTTTAAAAAAAGTTTTTTTCTATAGTGTAAGAGGACAAACGAGCAGTCGGAGCCAATTTCATTTTCATGATTACCGATACCCATTGACATCAGCAGATATGCTGTCCTCCTTCCTCCTCCCCCTCCATGGGCCACCGGATACTTACAGACCGCAAGAAACTCGATAGATCAGCTATCGCACAGGTATTGTGTAAGCGAGAGAGCTATTCGGAGCAGCGTGGCGCCTAAAACTTATCCGACGAATGTTGCGTTATCACATGTAATAAAATCGTAAGAAAGTCAAAACAGTACGTGGAATATTTTTTAAAAGAATACTTGGGGCGTGATCTACATCGATGTCAAAGCCAAAAATATAGTTTTTAGATTTTTGTCTGTTTCTCTGTTTGTCTGTAAGTATGTCCGGGATCTTTGATTATATACACGTCATTAAAACGTAGCACTTTCGTAACAGCTTCGTAACAGCACTTCTACGAATCCGGATTCGTAGAAATGCTACAGCAACTGCTACGAAAGTGCTACGTTTTGCGTAGCAGTTTCAATACAGTACTAGCTGCGCCCCGCGGTTTCACCCGCTTAAGTTTCGCTCCCGTGGACATGTCAAAATGATAAGTTGACCCGACCTGTTAGTAATATTCAAGCAAAATTTGAAGTAAATCCATGCAGTAATCAAATTTTGCAAGACGTAGCGTAAACGTAGCTTTATCGTAGCAGTTGCTGTAGCACTTCTACGAATCCATACCCATTTTCATCATCACTCGCCTATGTAGGTGATTGTTATTGTAATGTTTATTACGTCAATTCAAAATATATAAAATCATTTGGGTATATTAAATTATCAATATCCTTACACTATTTGTATACTGTAAACGGGACTTAATCGCGTTTTTATAAAAATCGAAGTATTTACCTCGACTCACGACGTTTCGGCCGCAATGCAACGGCCGTGGTCACGAGTAGTCTACACACGACAGTCTACTCGTGACCACGGCCATTGCCGAAACGTCGAGAGTCGAGGTAAATACTTCGTTTTTTATAAAAACGCGATTAAGTCCCGTTTACAGTATACAAATATGAATACAAATCGTGAAAGCTTAAAACAATTTATCCTTACACTAATACACATTTGCACATTGATATATTTATGCATGGTGCATAAGCTGGAAAAAACTCAATGGAAATGACCCTATCAATCAATTTAGGTACTTAGTGGAGTTAGGTATTTTGAGTGAGGTGATGCCCCTTATGATAAGAAAATATCTCCAGTTTCAAAATACAAAACACATCAACATTTATAAAACTTATGCTTTTATACTCAATCGCTGAAAACTTTATTATTTAAAATTTCCTACTTTCATTTGATATTCTTAATAGCGGGAGTTGTAATTCCCTTGTTGGGACGCAATGTTCTTCTTTTTAATCTCTCCAGTAGTCGTCGAAGCCATTAAACCTTTTTTGTTTTTTTTTTATTTACCGGGAGCGTGTTAAGCATCAGCATACACGTGCCACTAATGACTATAAAGAGTTATAGGAATCGCTGAATATACCGTCTCCTGCGAATCCCAACCCGGCCCCTACGGAGATAGCATATACTGCCTTCTCCCTAACTCTGCAGCCTCTTTTTGGGATATCACATATTCACAAAAAGGTCATGGCCGCCCAGGACTCATCCACCTTAAGCTTCTCGGACATGATGCTTGGCAGTGAAATCCTTGTTAATATCTCCTCCATCTCTCCAGCATTGTTGTCATGAAAATGGCTCGGCTCGTTTGCCCTATTATACTAAAAAATAAAATAAGGTGTCTACCCTACCTGTCTCGGAACATCATTCCTCACAATACAGTAAGCGATGCGAAGACTCAATTACTGTTTGAATGAGCGGCCTCTAATCGTCTATACACGTATACCTGGACGACCGGCGTGCGCTCGTCGCGTTTTGTGCGGTGACTCATTAAGTGCGTTGCTAAATTTCCATTTTGACTACCGCCCATTAATATCCGCAAGGTTAATTGTAATATTGAATTCAAATCTGCAGTATATTAGATAGGATAGCCATCATTTATTATAATGTAGTCCTAACCGATTTCGGCTACGGCGGCCGTCTAAATAGACGAGCCATCTGCGCAGGACATATTATGGTGCACAAGTGTGCGCGTGTGTGCAAGTGCACTCTCATATTCCGCTGGGACGGCAGTCCGACACGACCAGAAAAAAATCAGGCGCAGGAGCGACGGCTGAACGTGCTCTCCGAGGCACGAGGGTGTAACACCGCCAAATGGCAGACTCCGGACTGTTATTAGAAATTTAAAAATCCCAATAGCAATTTTCGGTCCGACCCGGGATTCGAACCCGGGACCTCACGTCTGTGGTTGAACACGCTTACCATTGGACCACGAGGCCGTTTGTTTTACTAATACTTAAGATATGAATCATCACTAGTGTTTTCGATAGTGACAGTCGTTTTTTAACTTCTTCATGCTATATACGAGGCGGTCACATCACTTAATAATCTTTTATTGGGCACCTTTACCGTAATTTTAGTCCTGATCAATATTGCTATTACTGTAACGACTAAACATTAGAAGAACAAGCTGTCATGGTAGAGAGTACGGCTATAGACATTTAATACTCGTCAGAGGTATTGCCATGCTACATTGCATCTGATTTGAGCTGGCACGACCTGGAAGGTACATTCCCCCGAATTGTACCATCAAGTTAGATTCCCATAACAAAACCGATCCTGAAGTTCAACCCAGCCACGACACAGCCGTATACATTAAACGTGAAATGCGGTCAACACACACAAGTACACACACACGTTTCGTTTATTGTGATCGAAAACAACGTCATTCGGGTACGCGTAACGCGAAAGCAATCCTTTTTTATTGACGTCATCTGTATAGTTATGTGTCGTATCTCGATTTGTTATCGTTATTATGTTTGCCGAAACATTTGTGCCGGGAACAATGGCGGCGGAATGGAATCTAAACTTTTTATTGTGTGTGTTTTAGTAATCAGCGTTCCGGGTTTTGAATGTGAGAGTGTACAAGTATGTTTTAGAATAAAAAGTGCGTGTCTTTTTTTATGATATAGGGCGCAAACGAGCAGGTGTCTTGTGACTACCGCCGCCCATAGACATCCGCAAAACTAGGTGTCATTCAGACACGTTGCGGCCTTTAAGAAAGAGGAATGCTCTTTTCTTGAAGATCCCTAAGTCGTATCGGATCGGAAACACCGAAATTTACAATATCATGCGAATAATACAATGCCGGACTAGGATACTAATATCTTTTACTACACAAACTAATAATAGTTAAATTAGCTGTTACAACTCACATCGGGATGCATCGCTTCCATCTGCGGGTTCGGATAGTAGACGTCACGCATCGAAATGCTCTACGCTCTGTGTGTACACGTGTGAGTAATTCTCTTTCACACTCGACCTCTCGCTTACACAATATCCGCGTAATGTGGCATCTGTGAGTTTCCGGTGGCCCCTGGCAGGAGGAAGGAGCGTAACGCATCTGTATGACCTGTCCCTGTCATGGAGAACTTACAAACCGCACGAAAACCTCTGAGGCGGTTTCATGCGAGGATTTATCGAGCACTACCTATTATAGGATTTGTATTATTACATCATTATTGTAATACTCATTATGTTGTTTAGGAAATGTAACGTCATTATTGTGTACCTATGTAATAAAACATTATAGACCGCGCAAGGTGTGCGTTAAATCTCGAAAAAGTTTATGATTACACCTAAGTTGTACAAAATAAGAAGTTACTGTATAGATATGTAGATTAAATAAAATAAAATAAAAAAAATTCAAACATATTATATTTACAGTATTACAGTAGTGGGACACTATCGTAAACTGTATAGATATATATACTGTATGTAATGCTAACATGAATACATAAAATTATAATTATTACATTTTATATGCAAGTCTGCGATATTGCAATATAGAAACATAAACTTATAAACCACTCAAGATATTCATTTGAGTGAATCCTACAAACGCTAAGAGGAGGAAGCATAAATATATTTCCGATAAATCCTCGGATATCTCACAGACTATTGTAACAAATCAATGCTCTTCGAAATTCCAGTCGACTTCATATCTTTTAAGATCCGATTTTGTCAGGCAAAATAATATTAAATATATGTAATTTCATTTATATTTAGTCCTATATCTAATATCGTGTCGAATAATAGCTAGCGGAAGGTATTTCATCACAATAAGCAAGCAGAATATAAAATACTTTTAGTCAAACTATTCTTAGTCCTTAGCGATATGTGTAGGTAGGCGACACGAGGAAATATAATAACTGAATGGAACAGGCGTCAAACTATAGACGTGACCCCAGAATTCGATCGCTATTTTTCAAAATGCTTATGAATTATGTATATTATGAATGTGGAAGATGGCAATTTGAACTGGATGTTTCTTAGATATGTTGTTGTTACGCAGACGAGTTTATTTCTTCCTCGCCTCCAATTAGCCACTGTATCTATTTATCATGAATACGATGAACTGTGAAGAATTTTTAATATGTACTTTCTATGCCAAATTACATTTACCTGTGTTTTATGTGTTTTTAGATGTCAAACTATTAACACTCATAAATTCATTTAATATACTTTAAGAACATTATTGTGCCTTAATAATAAACATATACTAATAAACTCTTGAGACAAGACAAGACTTGAGCAAGAAGACATCTAGAAAGCACTTTCTACCCAACAGAGTTGTGTCAGCATGGAACAGACTTCCTGGAAATGTCATTACGATACCATCGATAAACTTAATAATAGATTGGACAAACTAGAAATCGTCATACACCCAAGTACAAGAGGTAGTGCCACACTGCATGCTTGCATGCAGTCGAATTGGGCCGGCACGACCGGGGAGGTACCTCTCGCTTACACGAGACCAGCTTAAAGAAAAGCGAGTTTTGTGCGGTGTGTAAGTAGCCGGTGGTCCATGGAGGTGGGAAGAGAGAGAAAGGCAGCGCCCCTGTATGGCCACTACGCGGAAGTATATAGTCGTCGGTAGTCATGGATACGTATAACATATATAACATAAATAAGAAAACACACATCAATTTATTAGCTGCTAGCGTGGTTTAAATAATAACTACTAATATCCTAAATCAAATTTCGTATAGCATATAATTTTGAAACGAAAAGATTCAACGTATTTTATGTAGTTATCTATATGAATGGATCCAACGGAATACATCTTCAATATTTTTATAACGTTGAAGCAAACACGGGCATTTTAATTAAATGTTTTGAACAAAGTTAAATAGAAGGTGCGGCTTTTAATCTTCACACGTTTGGCTTAATGAGACTTGAATCAAGTACGATCCAGCTTAGTATAAGCTGCCCGAGTACAGATAAATATTTAATTAACTAGAATGTCTTACCAACTGCATCACTTGGCTGGATTTTAAGATGCTATCATTATTGTGTACATTATCGTTACCATGTGCTGCTTACATTTAATTTATAAAACATACATTTGTGTTTATTGTAAATGCTGCTGGATCTCGGTTCTCGTCTATGACGGCTAAAATGTAATGATTAGCCAATTAAGATACATGTCAAAAAGGGTAAAAACAACTTGATGGAGCGACGACATCCACAAATCAGGAAGTGGCAAATGATAGCCGAAGATCGAGGCCAGTGGCGAGCTAGTTGAGAGGCCTATGTCCAACAGTGGACTCCAATTAGATTATAATTATGATAATGAAGATAATATACTATGTTGTACGTACGTGTATGTATGTATATGTATATAGCCGTCCAGTGACATCCGCATAATTGTAAATGTGCTACGCTTCTTCCGCCACCCTCTTCCAACGGGCCACCAGAAACTCACATACCACATCAAACGCGACAGGATACCTGTGTCTTGGCCAGTATTATGTGAGCGAGAGGCACCTCCCTGGTCGGTTCAGGGTGCAATGAGGCATGACAATACCTCTAACCAAAGTTTACATATATCACTAAATGTTAATAAATCTAAACATTTATGTTCATTATTATCTCCGTTATATTCTAAATGATGTCACGAATATTGTAAAATATCTGGTCACACGCGCCTGCTAATATGTCCAAGGGTATGTTGACTTAAAACAATGAAGATTACACGGTTGAAACCATGAGTCCTGCAACCACCATGGGTTAATCTTTTAAAGAAACGATTCCTTTTTTTTTTTGAGAATAAAAAGTGAAATAAATATATAATTTCATTCAATCCTTTAGTATGTTTTATTGTTATGCATTTATAAAATTATAAGATATAAATTGTAAACTATTTAAAAATAATTATGTATATCAAATTATGTCTATCGTCAATATCGTATCAGATAACTATCTCTTATCACAATTACGTTGCAGACTTAATTAGTTTTAAACTTCACGATTGAACGGCGTAAGTTGGCAGTGAGAGATCAGGGTTATCGTTAATTCAGAATTGAAGGAAAGCTACAGTGAATTGAAAAGTTGCTCGTACTGTAAATGGTTTTCAATAGCTTATGTACTTAGCTTGAACTACATAGGGCAGGCTAAGTTGGATTTAGACAGTAATAATAATCATTTCCCGTTCGCTATTTGTGAATTTAAGAATGACAGCATAGTCGTTTAATTGTATAAGCATGTCGTAAGCGGATTTGTTCCAG